>JAVLUX010000001.1:41386404-41391404 GCA_032164185.1 Moxostoma hubbsi
GGTGTGAGTGTGTGTGTGTGTGTTTGAGAGTGGTGTGTGTGTGTGTGTTTGAGAGTGGTGTGAGTGTGTGTGTGTGTGTTTGAGAGTGGTGTGAGTGTGTGTGTGTGAGTGTGTGTTTGAGAGTGGTGTGTGTGTGTGTGTTTGAGAGTGGTGTGTGTGTGTGAGTGTAAAACAAAGATATTTGTGTAAAATGCCCCCCCCCCCCCCATGATTTTGGGCTGGAACATAACTTGGACATGTGTTTTATATTCACCCAATTTTTGCTGCATATAATTAAATAACATAAAATCTAAAACGTAAAGCTTCTTTCTTTAAAACTATTTTTTTTAAAGGTCGTGCATTAAACATGACCACCATTACTGTACAAACTTAAACTCTTTTAGTCTTTGTAAATAATGTCTATATTGTGTATAACGGCCTCAGGGCTAAAAGCACCAATGACATCACCACAATAAGGCTGTATTTGTTAACGTTAGTCAACCAGTTAACATGAACTAACTAACGATCAACAACACTTTTTCAGCCATTATGAATCTCAGTTAATGTTAATATTAGAGCTGCACAACTTGGACAAAAAGTCATATTGCGATTATTTTGAAAAATATTGTGATTGAGATTTGAACTGCGATTATGATGTTGATGTTTTCCACATGTTCAACTGTAAAAAGGCTGCTGGGGTTTTCACACTTGAGCCCTCTTACAAAGAACCAGACTGAGACCTTTTTTCAGTTCAACCACAAACAAATAAAAATATAAACAGTGAAACAAAGTCTTCTTCATATCCAAATGTTACTATCCACCGTGTACCTGTTTTTGTCCATTTTGTGATAGGATCTCAGCCCATTAATCATCATCATCATCATTAGTTTGTGAAACACAGTCAACTTGAATATTAGGGATGCTCCAATCAGGATTTTAACATCCGATACCGATCTCCAATTCTCTTTTCATCTCATCAATCAATGCTGATCATTTAACTTTTATCAGCAGCTCTGTCAAAACTGGTTATATGTAAGCTTTCTGCTCAATGTCACTGTTAACTACATTTCCCTGTTGGTAAAACCATTGTTGCCTAGTTTTTGCTGTCAGTCAATTATTCAGTATACACAAAATATAATTTTAAAATATAAATGTTACTCTTTATTCTAGGCCTTAAAAACTAGTAGGCTTATACAATTATTCTTTACTGTATATAACATAGCCCTATAGAAAGAGGCTTAATGTCAATCTGAAGTTGAACTGATAACCCATTTGGTGTAATTACATTTAAAGTGAAAATTTCTATTAGTTTGTCACCATTTAATTTAATTATTTTATTAATTATTTTATTATATTTAATTTAGCAATGCATTATATTATAGTAACTAAATATTTGATATAGATTTATTATATGTACGTTCCTTCCTTTCCATTTTGTTGGATGTTGGTAATATTAGTTCCGCTTTCACTTGTTTCCGCGGGGAGTGTAATAAGTGCGACACGCTCTCTCGTGAGAGGTAAACAAAATGACGGGAGACTGGAGGAAGAGATGTTGCTGGACTCTACAGGTGTAACTGTTAATGCTGTTTGCTCAGTAATCATTTAATAAAGATTGAACGAATTATACCCCATATTGTATATCTGCGTTATTATTATGATACCGCAGATAATATTAAAAAACGCTTCACGCAGGACGCGCCAGTTTAGTGTAAATAAAGCGTTTAGCGCACGTGAGCAAACGGAAGCGAACACGGAGCACTTCCGTTACTGTAAGCGTGAGAGGGAGTTGTGGAGCACAGAACCGCTCTGAAAACACTGTAATAATGCTCTAACTTAATATAGACCGGACAGAGCAGCGCAAATAAACCTTGAAGGGAGAAGACTATTTATTTATTTAATTAAATCGCAGCCCTTTGCAATTTAATAATCGCACAAGGTCATATCGCGGTTTCGAATTTATTTCGATTAATTGTGCAGCCCTAGTTAATATCCGCATACACCAATTTAAATGTTGTAAATTAAAAATTGTATTTATTAAGATTAGTCAATATATTATGATCTAACATGAAGTAACAATGAACAATTGTATTTTCATAACCGAACATTAAGATGAATAAATGCTGTATAAAAATAATGTTCATGATATCTAAAGCATTTACCAATGTTAACAAATACAACATTATTGTAAAGTGTTACTGAACCAACTCTTTAAAAGTCTACCAAGACAGGGTGGCCTTCTCTTCAAAATATAGGAAAACCGACATGGATCTGCAGTACAAGCATAAAGTATCCAATGGGAACAGTGCAAGAGAGATATCGTAGCATTTAGACATTTTTTGGTCTGCTTTATTGTCATTTTCCCATAATGAACCATTTTAATTGTAATCAAAATAACAAACAAGTCACCACATAGATAGACAATCGACAACGGTGATCTTTGCTTTCAATTGTTGGTATTGTCTAGACGGTAGCCTTCATTCTGCAGAAATTCGCATGAGGGCACATTCATGCCACCAAGGGGTAGGGTTACAGTGGGGCTTAGGGTAAATCTCGCAAGAGTTGTACAGAACGGAGGTTATCATCTAGTCACAACCGAAATAATCTCTATTTCACGTAAGGAACCAATGTTCACCAAGAGGAACAGTCGTCGTTCCGTTTCACCAATGTTGGGTCCATTTCGGTCAAAATTGTAAGTGTTATAGACAGCTGGGCCAAGTGCGCAACCTTCCACCAAATTTGGCCCACCTGCCATTTTGGTCTTCCAGAGCACTTCCGGTGCCATCGTCGAGACATCGTGCGCAATCGTGCATTTGTGTAGCTGGAATCATCCCTGAGAGTTTTTCGTATCCACCCAAGTGGAAAGACAATTAATGCCTATTAAACTCATGTAAAATAGTGCGACAGCATCAGATCGAACCCTAGGCTGAGCAAGAACATGTTTGCCAACCCCCCCCCCCCCCTCCCAAAAACAACAAATACAGTCAGGCACTCCAATTTGAAAAGCATCATGCAAACTTACCAATTTGGTAAATAACGTTTCCAATTTGGAACTTTTGTTTTTTGTTCTTGCAAAGCTATGTAGAGGTCTTTAATGCACCAAGCCAACCTGCAAGAGACCGTTCGACAAACCATTGCGACGAGCAAAAATCGTTTTACGTACACAGCCTTAATGTTAGATCACTGCTGCTAAGCTAAGCTAAGCTTCCAACGGAGAGGTCAAGACGCAAAGGGAGAGATTTGCTCATTCTTTGCTCCGCTGTAGCGGTCTTGTGGTAAAGATTTGAATCAGTAAGGCGCGTCAGCGTCGGCGTATTCAATCGGCTGCGAAACGCAGTCTATGTCGAAGGGTCGCCCTTTAGAAACGCTATCGTCCGTATCCTCGTCGCTGTTTGATGGAATCCTTCCGTTCCCACATTCCGGTTCGGTCTCGTATCCAGTGTCTCTGAGAGCCCGCAACGGTTGTGCTCCGTTCTGGTGTAGCTGATCGCCTGGATCCGTTTTTGTCCGGCGTCGGCTCCATCAGGCCTGCTTCGCAGGCGGCATACTCGGGCTGTGGTTTTTTGTGTGAACCGAGCAGCGCCGCACGCAGGCGAAGACATGGCGCAGGCAGGTACTTCATATAACAGTTATACACCAGAGCGAAGAGGAAGAGGAGGAAAAAGAGCAGGAAGAGGGAAAGCAGCGCTATGCTGTTGTCGTGTTGAATGTACTTCGCCGATGGGTCTTGAGTCTCGGTGTGCGTTGGTAAATTGCTGACCTTCGGAGGGATGTATTGTTTGGGTTGTATTAAGTTGCTAGGTGAGGTGGTTAGTGCGGGGGCCTCTGTGTGGGCTGATGTTAGTAGCGGGGGTCCTGACGTGTTACCGGTATTACCTTCCACTGGCGTAGCTGGGTCACGCAACGTGGATCCAACGGTATGCGATGTAGCACCCACATCTGTTGAAGACGATGCTGATATTGAAGGTGCATTGTAAGGAAGGTCCAATTGAAGGACGTATCCAGCAACCAAACGTGTAAAGTTCTTTCCCGCACCCATTTCGACGGACCAGCATTCGTAACGGCCTTGGTTCTTTGAGGTCACGCTGTATACGAGCAACCCGTTCTCTCCCATTAGAAGGAAGTTGGAAGCTTCGTTGAGAACGTTGCCGTCCAACTTCACATCACTTGAGCCAGGTTTGATCGCACCTGGCACGGCAGATTGGCAGAACTTCCTGGCTTTACCGCCACCTGCCTGTAGTCCTCCACTGCAGGAGGTGTAACTGTGGGAGGAGCAAAAAAAGAGAATTATAGCTTATCTTCATATTACGCAAGTAAAGTTCGTATGGACAAAATATCAAGTACTTCCAACTAGTTTCGATGGACCACATTTCACATGTGGTCATAAGTCCCAACAAGACACTCTAGCCCCATCGGAGCCAGGAATCCTTTCCTGTGTCAGGTCTTTAAAGGGTTCGTTCACCCATAAATGTCAATTCTCTCATCATTTATTCACCCTCATGCCATCCCAGACGTGTAGGACTTTCTTTCTTCACCAGAACACATTTGAAGAAAAATAGACGGCTCAGTAGGTCCTTAAAATGCAAGTGGATGGTGACCTGACTTTTGAAGCTCCAAAAATCCCAGACACTCGGCATAAACTCATCCATACGACTCCAGCGGTTTAATTCAAGTCTAATAAAGCGATACGATTATGGTGTGAAAATGATCAATATTTAAGTACTTTAACCTTCGCTTCTGGTCAGCGGTGGCATTCGTGTGTGATGTGATTGCGTTGGCATGTTCACGTGAGAACCGCGGCACTTGTGACACACCCGGAGGAACGCTGTACCGAAGCTTTGTTGGTTTTGGTTCGTCTTCGTTTGTCTCGAAACGTGAGATTACATCCGTAACATGCCAACACGAATACATCATGAGGGTTGAGAAAATCATCTTTGGGTGAACTGTCCCTTTAAGAGCCCGTGATGCCGAACAAACAACGATTATTTCTTTTAAATCACATTACAGTATATTAGGCCATTTTT
>JAVLUX010000001.1:41403904-41421404 GCA_032164185.1 Moxostoma hubbsi
TCCCCCTGAAAGAAAAAGAAACAAGGAAATCTGAGAAAAGTCCCATGAGACATATTCAAACCAGTTGTGCCACTTTGAATGCCTTTCTGCCATCTGAGTGTCATATTACCAAGACTTGTGTGATGGCATGACTTACACACATACAGATGAATCAAGACAAACTGGAACAAACAGTTTCGGTGTAAAATACCAAAAAGGCACATGCTGGTACCATTGAGATGTAAAGACTCCATATATGACGGTCTCTCTCCAATGAGACGCTTTCAGGATGAACACATCATGAACGACATTGAAGACAAAGTTCAGCTCGGGCATGGAGCACACCAGCTTCGCCTTCAAAAAGGATGTCCACTTCTTTTGTAGGGTCCTCTGACCGCCCTGATCACCCTGAGATACAGAGGGAGATTATAAGCAGGGTTAGTTTGAGGGTCGGTGAATATTCAGGGGTTACGCAAGACCGCTGTGGATGAGTAGAGGTCGAAGTTAGAAGTACATGTTCCCTGCTGGAGGATAAACGGACTAGAATGCTGACCTAGGATCAGTCTTACACGTTGTCCTAACAAGGCTACCCAAGCTCAATTGCAAGTGTGGGCATTCCCTGTCAATGTAAATATATATATAGCCGTCGCTATAACGGACATTAGCGTAAAATGTCCGTTTTCACTTTCGGGTCAATTAGCGTCGAGGCGAAGCGTAAGTTTGAAGATTTTTGTTAAACTGTCGATATTTATAGTGTATTTTTTTTTCACCCCAATTCGGAACGGCCAATTCCCAATGCGCTGCAAGTTCTCGTGGTGGCGTCGTGACTCGCCTCAATCCGGGTGGCGGAGGACGAATCTCGGTTGCCTCCGCGTCTGAGACCGTAAATCCGCGCATCTCATCACGTGGCTTGTTGAGCGCGTTACCACGGAGACGTAGCGCATGTGTGGAGGCTTCACGCTATTCTCCGCGGCATCCACACGCAACTCGCCACACGCCCCACCGAGAGCGAGAACCACATTATAGTGACCACTAGGAGGTTACCCCATGTGACTCTACCCTCCCTAGCAACCGGGCCAATTTGGTTGCTAAGGAGAACTGACTGGAGTCACTCGGCACGCCTTGGATTCAAACTCGCGACTATGAGTGGCAGTCAGCGTCAATAGATATATTTTTTTATCTATTGTTAACTAGGTCTGTCAATCAATTAAAATTTTGGATCAAATTGCTTACATGAGATTAATTACATATATAAATATTTGCTGAGAAAGGCCCTGTATGAGCTTACTGCCCCCTGCTGAAAACAGATGGTACGTTTTCATTATTATGGTCCTGGGACATGATTTATTGTGTTAATTTAATGCATTATTTTTATATGATTAATTGCACTGAATTAACGTGTTAATCTCCCCCTTGAGTACAGACGTTTGTCATCACAACAGTCGCATTAAGAATGGTCAACGAGACCACAACAAGCATTTGCATCTGTGAAATATGCAAAAACTGTCATGGCTATTTAGGGCAAAACCATGCATTAAGACGTGATCCATCGCATGCCTGTTCAGGACATGTAAGACATGTTCTTGGGCTGGTCTCACCTTACACACGCGGGCAATCCTGGGAATCAAGAGCTTTCCGAAGAACTCGTATTCCACCGATACCTCAGTGAAGAAGTAGTAAATCTTATCATCATCTCCATCCGGGCTGTTCTGCCCTACACGGATCACATCTGCGTACACGAAACTGGGCTCTGCACAGGGAACCAGAACCACATGAGCGAGTGAGTTAGTGTGACGTGTTCTTCTGTTTTATAGCATTTTATTCTCATTTTATTCTCATAAAAAGGGAATTTTGAGTTGTAAAAGTTCATGAAACTCTCTCCCATCTTTTTTTACCAAAACTCAACATCAGGTGTGGATTTTGGCTTGTGTGTTTGTGTTAAAGGTATTATGTTCAGTTGTGAACGAGGAAACATTTGCAACGTACCGTTGAGCCATGATGTGGAGTATTCAGTGCGTAGTAAACTCTGAGACGGAGAGTATCTGGAGATGATTGGCTCACTGCCCAGGAAGTTATAAGCAGTTCCCGAGTACAGCTCGCCATCTGAAGAACAAACAACATGTTACCAGAGACAGAAAAAACCCAGAGTATCCACCAAGGAGGAACCAATAGCTGGCAAAACCTTTAAGAATATGTTTAATGGGGGGCCTGGGTGGCTCAATGGTATTGGCGCTAGTTCGAATCCAGGATGTGCCGAGTTACTCCAGCCAGGTCTCCTTAGCAACCAAATTGGCTCGGTTGCTAGGGAGGGTAGAGTCACATGGGGTAACCAAATTGTCCCGGTTGCTAGGGAGGGTAGAGTCACATGGGGTAACCAAATTGTCCCAGTTGCTAGGGAGGGTAGAGTCACATGGGGTAACCAAATTTTCCCGGTTGCTAGGGAGGGTAGAGTCACATGGGGTAACCAAATTGTCCCGGTTGCTAGGGAGGGTAGAGTCACATGGGGTAACCAAATTGTCCCGGTTGCTAGGGAGGGTAGAGTCACATGGGGTAACCAAATTGTCCCGGTTGCTAGGGAGGGTAGAGTCACATGGGGTAACCTCCTCATGGTGGTGATTAGTGGTTCTCGCTCTCAATGGGGCGTGCTTAGTGACTCCAGCCAGGTCTCCTTAGCAACCAATTTGGCCTGGTTGCTAGGGAGGGTAGAGTCACATGGGGTAACCTCATACTGATCACTATAATGTGGTTCTCGCTCTCGGAACTCTGTGATTGTCCTGCAGATGTGTTAATAAACTGCGAGTTAACTTACCGACCATCACGGTGGTGAAGCTCTGCGCCGGGTCAAAGGAACATTTCCCCCGACCGTCCTCCGGTCTGTTCTGCAAACTGAACTTCTGCACAGACTAAAAAGAAAAATGGAGAAATATTTTTCAGTTAGCAAAACTTCCTCATGTTAGCATTTGCTGAGTGTAGATCATGTGGATGAATCTCACGAAAACACCCAAACTTCGAACATAAAGTTAGATTAGAGATAAGTCTATTTTAGAGCCATTACGATTTTTGCCATTGTGACATTTGTCTTTTTTATGCCTTTTTTCTCTCCCCAATTTGGAACGCCCAATTCCCAATGCGCTCCAAGTCCTCGTGGTTGCGTAGTGACTCGCCTAAATCCGGGTGGCGGAGGACGAGTCTCAGTTGCCTCCGCGTCTTTGACCGTCAATTCGTGCATCTTATCACGTGACTTGTTGAGCACGTTACCATGGAGACGTAGCGCATGTGGAGGCTCCGCGGCATCCACGCACAACTCGCCACACGCCCCACCGAGAGCAAGCAGCACATTATAGCGACCCACGAGGAGGTTACCCCATGTGACTCTACCCTCCCTAGCAACCGGGCCAATTTGGTTGCTAAGGAGACCTGACTGGAGTCACTCACCCCCCCTTAATTTTTGCTTTGCTTCTGCAAAATAGAATTTGTGAAACATGACCCACACGTGAGACTCACTCAGTCATCTGTCTGTCTTTTCATGGCTGAAACAGGAAACTATTCAAATTTAATAACAGCGCCACTGTTCTCAAAAACATCAGGGAAGTTCTGACGTCAAAGAGGGAAACTATCATGCAAACTGAGCCGAGTGTTTAGTCCATACGGTTGACATTTCGAAGGTTTTTAAGGTTGAAAAACAGAGCTTTCATACACACCAGATAATCACAGAGAGGCTGAAACGCGTGTGTCCCGCAAACATACAGATTGTCTTTATCCAGGACTTGCAAAACTCGAATGTAGTTTCGACAGTCCGTCTGTCAATCACACAAACACAAACTATTACAAGGACAAACACACGGGCACAGCTAACAGACCTCAAACGGGTCAAATAATTATGAAATAGTTACACAGCTTCCACAGCCAGAGATGACATATTCAAATCAGGATATCTTGGGTCCACTTGTCCACATTACCTCTTTAGATTTCCCCTTTAAAATACACATCGACATGTCATCCTCCGGAACTTTCCACAGCAGCTGAAACAGAACACAGAAAGTTAAAGGGGGGAAAAACATCCCAAATGATAAGAACAAAGGATTTTAAAGAGTAGCATTTTTTCTTCTTTGAAGTCCATTTATAATGTAGCAACAAACAACATGTTCTGTTCTATTCAGTTCCATTTAGTCTGTTCTGTTGAATTTGGTCAATTATGTTCTATTTGTTCTATTCTGTTTGATGTGTTGCATTCTATTTGGTCTATTTTGTTCTGTTCGTTCCATTTGTTCTATTCTATTCTATTATCTGTTAAAAGTATTTGCCCCTTCCTGATTTCTTCTATTTTTGTGTATTTTTCATCCTATATTGTTTTAGATCTTCAAACAAAACAATGTGAAAAACTAACTGCCCCCTTAAACTTAATAGCGGGTTGTGCCACATTTAGCAGCAACAATCAGTTATTCAACACCTATATCACACATGTGAAAAACTAACTGCCCCCTTAAACTTAATAGCTGGTTGTGCCACATTTAGCAGCAACAATCAGTTAACCAACACCTATATCACACATGTGAAAAACTAACTGCCCCCTTAAACTTAATAGCTGGTTGTGACACCTTTAGCAGTGACAATCAGTTATTCAACACCTATATCACACATGTGAAAAAATAACTGCCCCCTTAAACTTAATAGCTGGTTGAGGTACCTTTAGCAGCAACAATCAGGGCTGGACTGGTAATCTGGCATACCGGGCATTTTACCGGTGAGCTGGCACACTATGGGGCCGATCAGGGGCCATTTAAGGGGACTTAAATTATACATTTCTTCCTGATCATTATTGAATCTCCCTTCTTTGTGTTTCTGTTTACTTCATTGTAGGCCTACCATTTTAATCTTACAAAAGTTTAAGGTTACTTGCATTGCGGAGGCCCTTAATTGTAATATAAAAACAATTAAGAGCCTTCCAATGAAATCATATCAGCCATATCACTGGTTTTGCCTCTTAAATTTGGGCTTTCATGTGTACAGTTATTTCAAAACACACGTGAGGTGTATAAAACACTTACATGAATAATCATTAAAAGATTAAATTAATGTGTTCATGATGATGATGATGATAAACATAGCAAGAAACAAAGCAGCTAAAAACGTTTTAAACATCAATGAAATTACCAAAAAACAAACTACACAACAGCTTTGCATCATGCTTTTTGTTGCCAAATCTGTCCATTTTCCTTATCGGAATGATTGAGTAACTCACGAGTGGGCGGAGCCTCCTTGCCCACTGTATCAAAAGGTGTTGATGTGGGGTAAATGTGGGCGGTCATTCTCACCTGGTTGCTCTTGATTGACACATTGTTCATGTTGAGTTCGTAAATAACTTCTCTGGCTCCCACATACAGCACACCTCGGTCTTCACTCAGCAGTAGAGTGGTGTAGTTAAACACACCCGGCTCCCAGAACTCAACCAGACTCACATCTGCAAACACACACATGGATCATTTTACATCAGCTGACTAGAAGTACTGCCCGAGATCATCCTAGAAGATAAATGGCAAACGTATCCAAGCATGAAAGAATAAAGAAGATTGAAAAATGGCAGGAAAATAAATCTGTAGAACATGGAAAAATAACAATCAATCACATTTTTAGGTTTGGAAAATACTTTCAAAGCCAAAACTTGGAACGTGATTGTAAAAATAGCATTTTTTTCTACACTAGATGAACGGCTTTGACCATTATCATTCATCTCGTGCCGCTTTTAAAAGACGCAATGTCAAGTTATAACTCTAAAAAGGAGACCCCCGTTCAGTTTCATCATGCTGTTTGTTTGCTCTCTTGATGTTGTGCTGCTTTGAAAGCATCCTGGACCGTTTTTGCACCTATCTGTGCTATAATTGTAAGTCTTGTGAAAACATGCACTACACGGACATCATTGATCATATTGATGCATTTCCAGTGATGTGTGCTGTGTTTTAAAAGCAATACAAGCACAACTTTTAAAAATGGTCTAGTTCTGCTGCTGCCACTGACTGGGAGAAACACATTGTGTGTGTAAACAAACATGGAGGATGTGTTAGATGTTGATACTGAGAAGACCAGCGTCTCTGCTTTGGCCTGACAAGCACCCAACATAACCATGGGTTGATTTACGTTTACCCATTCAGAACATTTCAGCATGCATTGTATGTGTTTACGGCTCATATCAGAGCAGATTGCTTGTGAACCAGTCAAAATAGGATTTAAGCTTTGCAAAGGAACTGTTATTGAAAGATGCGGCAGCTAAACAATACCGTTTCATTCATGAATGTTTCAAATATGACTGTTTGATGGTTGCTGTGCTCGAGTGAACATTTTGATACATTCAGATGAAACGTGTGGGTTGTACGTTATCGGTTAACCCTGAAATGCAGTTTTATAAATTGTAATGTGAAGCTTATTCATTCTCTTCGGATTCAGTTTCAAATATGGCTGTATTTGAGGGGATGCACAAAGTTAGTCAATCATAACAATGGTGGGAATTTATACTGAGGTTTAAAGGAGACACGGAGGTCAAAACGGAGCATTTCAGACACAGGGCTAGAGAAAGGGTGGAAGATTATCATACATCATTAAATTGTGACTCTTTTGGTACAAAACAAATACTTGACTAACATTATAAGTGGACCTTAGGAAAGATATACAAATATATTATACATATATCTAGTGGCAAAACAAATCTGGTATTTGGTCAAAAGAGGGTCTCCAAAAGGTTCTTCTTCCCAGTATTGAGTATTTCTTAATTTTTGCTTTTAACGAAGGTAGGAGACATCCCAAACTTTCAACAAAGGTATAATGTCAGGTTATGTGGCATTTGGATCATAATTAAAAGTGGCAAAAAAGTACAATTTCACAACTTATGATACCAGCGTTGTACATACTACTGTGGCATATTGCCGTTTTCTGTGTGAACAGCCCCTTAAGAGTTTCTTGTTTTCTGTTGTGTTGGCATGCACTTCACGCAACAATTTGCTTTAATGAACCCAACTACTCAAGACAGTGTTCAGGATGACTTAAGTCAACCCCATTTAGATTCATTATAGAAATTGGTTTAACCAGCACAGGAATTCAAATGTGTGTGTGTACGTTGCATACTTGCAAGTCTCTGGTTGCCAGCGCTTTCAACGCAGACCAAACAGACACCAAAAACCACAGACATGCTTTCAGGGCTTTATCACATGTGTGCTGATACCATCTGTTACAAAACACACACATCTGACTTCCTGTACAGGCAAAACATATTACTACACTGTATAGTTGACGAAGTGAGTCAATTTTCATATTATTATTATTCATATCTATTATATCAAAATTTGAGTGTCCAAATCAATCCAAAAGTATGAATAATGAACAAAACAAATGTAAAACGATGGATTATTTAGTTGGTTTTAAAGCCATGCTTTAGTAAAATATGTCCTTGTACCCTTACAAAAACATTCTGTGGCAGTACCATGTTAAAGTTCTGCTATTAAAACAGCCTAATGAAGCCTCAAATCATTGTTTTGGCCAGCAAATGTTGAACATAGCAATAGAGCACCTTTATACGAGACTCTCACTCACCGTCCTGTGTCCATGAGCTCCGGGGAACGCTGGAGGGTCCGTGTGTGGAAACTTCCAGAAGTAACCCCAGAAACACCCCTAACACACTCAGAGCCATGCTGGACTCTGGCAGCTTCTGCAGCGTGACGTTCCCTCTGTAAGAGATACAGAGAGAGGGGAAGTCAAGAGAGCTGTCAGTCAAACTATGAACTGAAACATTATAATACCAACAGCATAACCACATCTGAAACAATGAGACCGAGAGAGACAGAATAGCTCACACTTCTCCATTTGTCTCTGCCCGATCAGTTTTATGGTGGAAGAATAATAATAATAAAAATAGCTGCAAGCAGCAATTAACAGGGTTCAAGCTGTTTAAGGCCTTTAAGCACATGCATAAAAGGTATTATTGTTTATTTAGCATGTAACCACCTAGATCATAAATGGAAAAGACACTTTACAGCCAATACAGGCATGTTTATTAAAGCTTTTTAACAGTTTTAGCACCAGAGAGAGAACAGCTCACACTTTCACCATTTTTAGTGATCTGAAAGATATCCAGCAGGTTTAACTAAGCATCTCAACATCATATCACATACAACTTTCACTTTTCACGTGACAACAGAAAACAAAAACTCAAGCAGAGATTTCAATCCATACATGTATCCTATAATTTAATATAATCGGGTGAAACGCACAAAACTCATCAAAAATAAGTTCCCTGGTCATATTTCAATCAAAAATCAAAAGAATTAAATAAAATGTTATTGCATTATTACTTCCTGTAATAAATCACAAGAAATTACTATCATATTATCATTATAATCATATTAAATGGAGAATAATAATAAAAAAAAGCCTTATTTGAGGACCATTAACATCATTTTTTGTTTTCTGATATTATTTTCATGACAATTAAGTGCATTTCCCCCCAAATTCTCATTACCGTAATGCGAAAAATAATGTAAATATAAGTATTTCTAGATCATGGTAGTATTTAAATGTACTGCCTTTAATTTATGCAGATTTGTTTTAAAACATTTTTTTAACTGTTATTATATAAATTACTGTATTACAGTAATGAGAATCACCTTTGATTAAGAATAACAAAAAAATAAAAAAATAAAAATTATGTGTCAGCTCAGTAATGACAATTTGTGGAAAATGTTTTAACTGTCACAAAAATAATGTCACAATGAAACAAATCTTAATATAGTAACTTTTTTTAAATAAAATAAACATTTATGTAAATTTTATTTAATATACATTTTTTATAAAAAATGTTATTATATTAATAAAATAATATTTGCCTAAAGAAAATTAAGCCTCATTCGAGGACCATTAAAAGCTTTTTTTGTTTTTTGTTTTCTGCTATTATTTTCATGACAATTAAGTGCATTTCCCCCCAAATTCTCATTACCATAATGCAAAATAAAAATGTTACTATGTAAAAAAAATCTTAATATAGTCGTATATATATATATATATATATATATATATATATATATATATATATATATATATATATATATATATATATATAATAAACATGAAATTAAATACAAATTAAAAGTCAAATTTTATTTTATTTGCTGAAATATGACCTGGACAGGTTATTCAGAGATTCACTAAATCAGTATGAATATCCAAACTGCAATATTTTCCTTAATTCATAGTAACAAGACACGTCCCGCAGCTAAGGTGACTGATGTTTCAAAACTTTAGCATTTATACAACATTCATATCGAATGACCCTGGCTACAGACCAAACACTCCTCCGGCAAGGACAGAAGAGAAACTTGATGACAAGGGACCAAATTTAGCAGCAGTGAGTGAGATAAAACCAAAGCATTCCTCTCGCCAAGGATGGCGAGCATAGCACAAGCTCGGTGTTGCCGGGACCATGCAGGGGTCACGTCTGCTTTCCTGTTCGGAGGTAAATACAACACACTGCACACTAGAACTCCGATTCAGGTCTTTCCAAAAATAAACTTCTGTCCAGGATCAATACGACATTACGTCATCGCTTGGACATGAAGGGACTTTCTGAAAAACCCCTAAGCAAATTTTTTCAACAAAAAAAAATTTCCCCAAACTGATATACGTGTACAGTGAAGTCAAACTGGCCTATTGACTCAATATAGAAGCATTATGAGGTCACAATGCACGTCTGTGAGGCTACAATGAACCCTCAGGACAAACACATGATACCAGAGATGAAGGTTACCACGAAAACCCACAATTAGAATCATCTAGAGTTCCACGGCGTCCACGCTAACATGCTAACGTGTTGATTTTTGCAACGTTTATACCTCATCCACACTGTAACTGCTTTTTTTACCCACCAAAAACGAAGACTTTTCGCAAACGCTCTCTTGTATTGCATACTGTGGAAAATGCTGACGTTAGGAAACAGAAAACGGATACGTGTGGACGTGGCCTCGCAATACACCACCGCCAACAAACGGCAACATTTCAAACATTGTGTAGCTGGCTGCTGGATTTGGGGACGGATTTGGCCTGACATCGCTGGCTTATGTCGTTCATCCTTGTGTCATTACGTCATTACGTCATGCCCGTAAACACAGGAAATAAGTACCGGCTGTTACGCGTTCCGGCTGGGGAACGCCCGCTGTTCCGTTCAGGCCTGAACTGGTAATCTGGCATACCGGGCATTTTCCCAGTGGGCCGGCGCACTTTGGCCAGTCCACCCCTGAACGGCCCCATCGGGAGAACCGAGCGGGCCAGTGGGTCGGCCTCGAAACGTGCCGAATGTGCCGCTATAAGCTAATTTGCGCCAGTGCGTTACGCAGAACGGACCATAAAACGGTGCCGCGATATGCAGAAAATGACAACGAATTTAAGGATTTTTTTTCATAATTGAATCTTCGTTTTATGTTTTTAGTTTGCGGTGTTACCGTGTGCATTGCATAAACGTAATGTTATAGTATTACGGTTCACTTGCATTATCAACTGAGGCGGTGCGATATAATATATATATATATATATAAAATAAATAATAAAGTCTTCCATTGAACTCGTATCAGCCATATCATGAGTTTCCCCTATTAAACTTACAAGTCTATTACAACACAAACATTATACATATAGTAGATAAAACTTTTGAATAACCATATTCAAATATACGGGTAAAAGGAGCGTCGCCTTTAATGTAAAGTCCCATGATGAGTCCCGGTCATGATCACACACAGGCGATGTCCAGGCAAACTCAAATCATGCCAGAACAGCAGAGCCGAAACACGACTGACGTAAAGTGTTCTTCAGCAAATTGCTTGCAGTTTTACATTTCAACCACAGATGTCGCTAGAGAGCACAAAGTTACATAGTGTAGCTTTAAGAGATTAATAACTATATTCTCAGCAGAGAATCTGAAATTAATCCATGTTGGGCAATAGCAGGTGGGACAAAAATAGCTCCTAAATAACATGCAAGCTTATTTGGTTGAGGGACTCATGCCTTAATTAAATCAATCACTGATAATTCAACCCTCATTACCCGGAGCATGACAAACAATTTCGGTCACAGTCTGGCATTTTGCATTTGAACCTGCGCGACTACTACTGTGGAACACAAAAGGAGGTATCTCGCCAAATGTTCATGCTGCTCTGTTCCATACAAAGGAAGCGTATAGTAACCAGGAGCTTTCAAGCTCAAAAAGGACGAAATGTGAACTTTAAAAAGTATTATAGAGAACTACACAACTAGTCTAGACAACTCAGTCTGTTTCTAAAGTCATTTAATAGCTTCATGTGATCATCGCGATTAGGGACGGAGGGGACACCAAACTCGGGACCCCGACGCTCCTCAGCGAAGCGCGTCACGCGACGGCGGCCTGACGTGCTGGGCCCCCGGGGGCCCGAGATGGCGTTTCGCACTCTCCCGCCCCTGGCTCCCGAGCCCCGGCGCCCACGCCCTCGTCACCGGGCTCATTCGAAAGGGCCACCCGAGACCTTTCCGACGAGCCCAGCCACTTGTCTCTGGCCCGCCCGGGCGCGGAGACACGGCCCCGGGAAGGTCCTCCCCTTCCGCCCCGAACTCGGGGTCGGGGCCAGTCTCGTTCGAAGGGGATGCCCGAGACCTTTCCAAAGAGCCCGGCCTCGCCTCTCTAGCCCACCGGGATCCGGATGTCAAACCTGCTGCAACGTGTTTCCTCCTTATGTATTCTACAGAGGAAAGAAAGTCATATGGGTTTGGAACAGCATGAGGGTGAGTGAGTGATGACAGAATTTCTATTTTTAAGCGAACTGTCTCTTTAAAGCCCAACCTGACAGCTCAAAAAAGGTTGAACTTTACACAGCCATTGCAAAGTTCAATATGGTAAATAATAAACCGAATAACTGAAGGGTCAGGGACCAAAAGTGCAGGACCTCGAGGGTCTGATATAAAAGACAGCTGATAACGGCAGGTGTTGCGTAAGAGCTAAGGGGGCATAAGAAAACATTCGAGTCAAATGGTATGCAGTAATGAAACGCTGAATAAACCACAGACGACATTGAACAGAAAATCAGTTCAGCATGTTCAAATCACAGGAGCGCTTTCACTCAACGGCCCCAAGACAACAAACTTCAACGCTCGGCTTACACTGGATTTTCAGTGACAGCCGATTCTCATTTCTGTATGAGAAAGACAGTTTGATCGTATCCCAAGAACTTACGTTTAACCAGAAGCAATCATGGAAAGCCAGATTTTCCTTGTTCCTGTGAAACAGTTTGACAGCAAAGTAAACTTTGTTACTCAATTGACATGCAAAGAGGCGAGGCATTCACACTTTTACATATAGCGGCGGTCTTAAAGGTACAGCGTCCGTGTCAACTCAACCAGAGGAAGATGGTCTGCCTGTACCTCCAGAAGAACTAAAGATATCTTTAAACTGGTGTCTGGGTATCTCAGCGAGTATTGACGTGGACTAGCACACCTGGAGTTGCGAGTTCGAATCCAGGGAGTGCCGAGTGACTCCAGCCGGGTCTCCTTAGCAACCAAATTGGCCCGGTTGCTAGGGAGGTTGCTAGGGAGGGTAGAGTCACATGGGGTAACCTTCTCGTGGTCACTGTAATGCGCTTCTTGCTCTCGGTGGGACGCGTGGCGAGTTGTGTGTGGTTTACGGAGAATAGCGTGAAGCCTCCACATGCGCTACGTCTCCAGCGGCTATTTGCATCTTTGCATTGACTTTGTATGTAATCACGCCGCGCGACATGCTCGCTTTGCATTGAATGTGAACGCACCATTAGAGCGCATTGGGAATTCGGCATTCCAAATTCGGGAGAAATAATAATAATAATAATAATAATAATAATAAGCTTTTAGATTATGGTTCAGAACATCTTCATTTTGAACATCCTATACACGCCTGCCTTTTCAAAATCGCAACAGACCGTTCGTCTGATTGGCACGAAATTTGGCGTGCATCATCTAGAGATGACCATGACAAAAAAACATTTTTGATATAAGTTCATCGTTTATAAGATACGAGCAAATACATTTTTGGGTGTGGCCCACAGTTCTTCTGTGCGGACATTGTGTTTTGGCTTCGTAACTTTCCACGCAGTCATGTGACAGAACAACATGGCGCTGATCACAGTGGAGTCTATGGGAGAAACGCCAACAAAACTACATCTGGTGAGAAACCTCTAAATTTACATCGAATCCTGTTTGAGTATAAAAAGAATTCAACAAGAGTCTCTAGTTTCATCAGATACGCCATTTTATAAAAATGAGAACGATTTATTGCGAAGCGGCACGCTGCTATAGCGGACGATAGCGCCAATTTCGCATTATAAATCATATATTTAATGTGCATTTTCACATTGAGACATTTTTTTGCTTTCAGTGGCTTTATATGGAGGTGGAATAAAAATAAGGTGCAATTTGAGAACTGTTCTGAGAGCAGTGCAGACAGACAGCGTAATAAATAGGGAGCATCCTCAAGTGCATTCACACACAAACATCCTCGACGTTTCCCCACAGGATTGCGAGACAGTGGTGGGGGCTCCTCCGTTAGACCATTTTGTACATTTTAAAGTTAAATGCATCAACCTGGTGCTCTTGTAGTAATTTAATCATTGGTTGTATAGGTATGACACGGCAAATAAGCCACACCCACAAAACATGGTAAACAAGAGAGAGTTGAACGCAGCTCACAAATGGTCAAAATCGACCAGGGCATACATCTGAGCCATCAAAGAAATGAAGCAAAAGTGGTTACCTGCGTTAAACTTGCTCCTCGGATGCTGGAAATAGTTACGCTGTCGGAGCCGCTGGTAATAACGTTAATGTTTGATGAGGGCTCGTCATTAAGCATTGTCAAACCGACACAAGCAGTACGCGTGAAACCAACTCGCCCCTGAGGACATCAACGCCAGGGACAACACAACAAATTACAATCACTGAATGCAGGCAGGACACACACTAGTCGAAACTATGGTAATGTGCCGTCAAACCCAACGTCACGAAATCTCCAACATAACAGTAGCACGAGAATCTGTTAAAGGAGGTCAGACACAAACAAAGGCTCTTTTGTGTGTGTGTGTGTGTGTGTGTGTGTGTGTAGAGAATTACCCCCGTTACACTGTAAACAATCAACAACAGACTCAAACTCTGCGGACAACTTGCCCTAGCATCTGTTATCACATGACTTAATATGCTCACTACATAGTGCACTATATAGTGTACTACTACTACTACTACTACACCAACCTACCTACCTAGTTACTGTACATCACTGCTGACCGTATGCACCATTAAACATTTACAACACTAGTATGCTACACTGTTGTCAAACAGGTTTCCCTGACAATCCCCCACATGTACTCCCATTCTACTAGGTGTAGCATGGTAGTATGCCACTGCAAACGTATCCATTATGCCCACACATCCCTCTTTTCCTTTGTTAATAGCCTTCATGCTTACAGTATTCTGAGCACCTGTTTCGTGTCTGCTGCACGCACAGGCTCAGAAATGCACACTGGGTATAAAGAGTGGCATCCTGCCAACTGGGCAACCATGTGGCCAGCCTCAAACATTCAGCGCTTGCCAAGAGTGCCCACCCCCGTCCATCTGTGCCCACTCTGTCCTGGCACTCACAGAGGTGGCACAGTGATCGATGCCACTCTCTGCCGAACCACAACACTTCTCTGCTAGAATCAGCTTTCCCACTGCGGCAGCGGACAGCTCCCACAATCCCACGATTTCACTGCAACCTCTCATGCTTCAAGAGACTCTGTGTGTGTGTGTGTGTGTGTGTGTTTGCTGTTAAGGCCACAGTTTGTCCTTTTAAAGTCTTGAGGAATTTGTCTTACCCCCTCAACCCCATACACTTACAGCATGTCCTCAAGAAACAAATCAAATAGACAATATGTAAAATGTCCAGCAGGGGGCGCCAAAAGCGTGCGAAACCGTGCCGTAAACAGACGAGGTTTTTAAGGTGAATATTAGATGGAGGTTTTAATGAGTACAACGTACCTCCCCTAACCTAAAACTTAAAACCAATAGTGTCCTAAAAGCAAATGAGAGCAATCTGGCGTCGCTTCTATGACACACTCGTCTCATGTGTCAACTGGTCTCAAACTTGAAATATTGATTTGAGTTGAAATAATTTTATCAGCTTCCATTTCTAACACTTGGTCTAAAAAGCAACATCCCTCAAAACGAGTGCCCGACCGATATATCGGTATCGGCGTATATTGGTAAACATATACGCAGATATGAAACATTTTCAGAACATATAATCCAGAAAACAATGCTTTAGAATTGGTGTCATGGCGTAGTTTGTCCAGCAGAGGGCGCTCCGACTCCATTGTTTACAGAGCTGATTGTTCTGCAGACGGGCGGTGTTAAGCGGTGTCTTCTCGGCAAGTTGCTAACTAGTTCGTGATATACATACTGTATTTTCCCTGTTCAATATAACATTAACCCGGTCCCTGATAACCATGTCACTCATGTCTGTTAGCTGTTAGCAGCTATAGTCAGCGCAGTCAGTAATGGAGCAGATTGAAAGGTAAACATCAGAGCATCTTTTTGCAGCTCAGCAGACAACAGTGCGGTGGTGGATTGTGTCTGTTGAGTGCTGAATTCACGCTACGTTGTTACCAAGTTGGTGAGACGCAATGTTGGTCCATCTTTTGCTCTCCGTGGCAACAAGCTTATAGCTAACAAGCTAATGACGTCGCTGGAGCCGAACCAGAACAGCAGAAGTCAATGAGGCATTTCATCCTCTTCTTTCGTCTGTGATTTGTCACGCTTCTGCACCGCCATGAAAAACATTCAGATCACACTTTGTGTTGAGCTCAATCGACGGCATTTGAGGCATAAAGTTGATTACCACAAAAATGTATTTTGACTCGTCCCTCCTTTAAAATAAAGTAAAACTGGAGGTTTCTGTGAGGCTCTTACAGTGGAAGTCAATGGGGCAGAAATGTGACGCTTATAATTGTATAAAATCATTTACATTATTCTGTTAAACACGTGTTTATTTATTATTTGAGCTGTAAAGTTGAAATTGTCATTTTACTGTTTGTTGACATTACATCGTCATGGCAGTGAAGTTGGCAGTGTTAACACACACTCATACACAGAGTGTGTGTGTGTGTGTGTGTATGAGTATGTGAGTGAGAGTGTGTGTGAGTGAGTGTGTGAGTGAGACGGAGTGTGTGTGTGTGAGAGAGTGTGTGTGTGTGAGTGAGTGTGTGAGTGAGACGGAGTGTGTGTGTGTGAGAGACTGTGTGTGTGCGCGCGCGAGTGCGTGCGTGCGTGCGTGAGACGGAGTGTGTGTGTGTGAGTGTGTGTGTGAGTGAGTGAGACGGAGTGTGTGTGTGTGTGTGTGTGTGAGAGAGAGACGGAGTGTGTGTGTGTGTGTGTGTGAGTGAGACGGAGTGTGTGTGTGTGTGTGTGTGTGAGTGAGACAGAGTGTGTGTGTGTGTGTGTGTGTGAGTGAGACGGAGTGTGTGTGTGTGTGTGTGAGTGAGACGGAGTGTGTGTGTGTGTGTGTGTGAGAGACGGAGTGTGTGTGTGTGTGAGTGAGACGGAGTGTGTGTGAGAGAGAGTGTGTGAGACCGAGTGTGTGTGTGTGTGAGCGCGTGTGTGTGAGAGAGTGTGTGCGTGTGCGTGTGTGTGTGTGAGAGAGAGTGTGCGTGAGAGAGTGTGTGTGTGTGTGTGCGTGTGCGTGAGAGAGTGTGTGTGTGTGTGTGTGCGTGTGCGTGAGAGAGTGTGTGTGTGTGTGTGCGTGCGTGAAAGAGTGTGTGTGTGTGCGTGAGACGGAGTGTGTGTGTGTGCGTGTGTGTGAGACGGAGTGTGTGTGAGTGAGACGGAGTGTGTGTGTGTGCGTGTGTGTGAGTGAGACGGAGTGTGTGTGAGTGCGTGTGTGTGAGTGAGAAGGAGTGTGTGTGAGTGAGACGGAGTGTGTGTATGAGTGTGTGTTAACACTGCCAACTTCACTGCCATGACGATGTAATGTCAACAAACAGTAAAATGACAATTTCAACTTTACAGCTCAAATAATAAATAAACACGTGTTTAACAGAATAATGTAAATGATTTTATACAATTATAAGCGTCACATTTCTGCCCCATTGACTTCCACTGTAAGAGCCTCACAGAAACCTCCAGTTTTACTTTATTTTAAAGGAGGGACGAGTCAAAATACATTTTTGTGGTAATCAACTTTATGCCTCAAATGCCGTCGATTGAGCTCAACACAAAGTGTGATCTGAATGTTTTTCATGGCGGTGCAGAAGCGTGACAAATCACAGACGAAAGAAGAGGATGAAATGCCTCATTGACTTCTGCTGTTCTGGTTCGGCTCCAGCGACTCACGTTGCCTCAGTGTTTCGAGTGTTTTGAAGGTTAATCTTCAGACCGTGACAGTTTTAACTCTTAAAACTCCTCAAAATAAAGGCTTGGAGTAAATCCGGTCAATATTTACTCACTCTCATGTCGTTTTAAACCC
>JAVLUX010000001.1:41428904-41456404 GCA_032164185.1 Moxostoma hubbsi
TCACCTAAAACTTTAACCAATAGTGTCCCACGAGCAAATGCGACATAAAAATCACATTTTGTGAAGCAACAACATCGAGACGCAAGTTAGCGTGCAAGCTAATCATGGTGGAATAAGTGTGTAAATGTAGGTGGGTCTGTAATACAAGCATTAAAATGTGAGTGACGATCAAAAATAAGCGTTTATAAAGTCATAATCAGTCGTTAGTCATGATCTGTGAAAGTAAATAAAACAAGCATGTTGTTGCAAGTTAGCGTGCAAGCTAATCATGTGTTCATTTTACCAGGAAATTGCAGCGAAATGTAAAATAATCATTTCTATTCGCCATGCATTTATTAAAACATTTTAAAATACTATAAACACTAAAATACAAAGTTTCAAAAAGTAAAGCCACAAGACGTAAACTTCACGCTTTTATAGTGCGCTAAAAACGCTAAAAGTTATATCCAATATTGGAAACACGGAGTTGCGTTATGACATCGCAGTTGTAATATTGCATATAACGTTACACGTGTTAGTGATTTTGTCATACTTCAGTACAATCATGTTCGTGTCTTGCGGCTACACTTTTGGAACGGTGTATTTTAGTGTTCATGTATTGGTCCCAGTCACTTCCATTGTAAGTGCATCACTGGGTTAGTAAGGCATGTCAGGGTAATGTTCGGCAATATTTGATCCCAGTGCCATAAAAGCATAAAATCATGAATTCTATGATGTTATGCTTTCGTTCCAGAGTCCTGGCTTCACACTTTACAATTTTATTATTTTACGCCAGATGGCGCCATTTTTCTCATGTTTAGCCTGTGGAGCAAATACAAGCTTTTCCCCCATTCTCTGTATTATAGAAACCTGCAGGACAATAGGGGTGTGTGTGTGTGTGTGTGTGTGTGTGTGTGTGCGCGTGCGTGTGATAGTGCTTGTACGTGCGTGCGTGATAGCGCTTGCACGCGTGTGAGAGCGCTTGCGTGTGAGCGCTTGCGTGTGCGTGATAGTGCGTGCGTGTGTGATAGCACGTGCGATAGCGCTTGCGTGCGTGACAGCGCTTGCGTGCGCGTGCGTGACAGTGCTTGCGTGCGTGACAGCGCTTGCGTGTGCGCGTGCGCGATAGCGCTTGTGTGTGTGTGTGTGTGTGTGCGATAGCGCTTGTGTGTGTGTGTGTGATAGCGCTTGTGTGTGTGTGTGTGTGTGTGTGTGTGCGTGTGTGTGTGTGTGTGTGTGCGATAGCGCTTGTGTGTGTGTGTGTGTGTGTGCGCGATAGCGCTTGTGTGTGTGTGTGTGCGCGATAGCGCTTGTGTGTGTGCGATAGCGCTTGTGTGTGTGCGATAGCGCTTGTGTGTGTGTGTGTGTGTGTGTGCGCGATAGCGCTTGTGTGTGTGTGCGATAGCGCTTGTGTGTGTGTGTGTGTGTGTGTGTGTGTGTGTGTGCGCGATAGCGCTTGTGTGTGTGTGTGTGCGATAGCGCGTGTGTGTGTGTGCGCGATAGCGCTTGTGTGTGTGCGCGAGAGCGCTTGTGTGTGTGCGCGCGATAGCGCTTGTGTGTGTGCGCGCGATAGCGCTTGTGTGTGTGCGTGTGTGTGTATGTGCGATAGCGCTTGTGTGTGTGTGTGTGTGTGTATGTGCGATAGCGCTTGTGTGTGTGTGTGTGTGTGTATGTGCGATAGCGCTTGTGTGTGTGTGTGTGTGTGTGTGCGCGCGATAGCGCTTGTGTGTGTGCGCGCGATAGCGCTTGTGTGTGTGCGTGTGTGTGTATGTGCGATAGCGCTTGTGTGTGTGTGTGTGTGTGTGTATGTGCGATAGCGCTTGTGTGTGTGTGTGTGTGTGTGTGTGTGTGTGTGTGCGCGATAGCGCTTGTGTGTGTGTGTGCGCGATAGCGCTTTGTGTGTGTGTGCGATAGCGCTTGTGTGTGTGTGTGTGCGATAGCGCGTGTGTGTGTGTGCGCGATAGCGCTTGTGTGTGTGCGCGATAGCGCTTGTGTGTGTGTGTGTGTGTGTATGTGCGATAGCGCTTGTGTGTGTGTGTGTGTGTGTATGTGCGATAGCGCTTGTGTGTGTGTGTGTGTGTGTATGTGCGATAGCGCTTGTGTGTGTGTGTGTGTGTGTGCGCGATAGCGCTTGTGTGTGTGTGTGTGTGCGATAGCGCTTGTGTGTGTGTGTGTGTGTGTGTGTGTGTGTGTGCGCGATAGCGCTTGTGTGTGTGTGTGCGCGATAGCGCTTTGTGTGTGTGCGATAGCGCTTGTGTGTGTGTGTGTGCGATAGCGCGTGTGTGTGTGTGCGCGATAGCGCTTGTGTGTGTGCGCGATAGCGCTTGTGTGTGTGCGCGCGATAGCGCTTGTGTGTGTGCGCGCGATAGCGCTTGTGTGTGTGCGTGTGTGTGTATGTGCGATAGCGCTTGTGTGTGTGTGTGTGTGTATGTGCGATAGCGCTTGTGTGTGTGTGTGTGTGTATGTGCGATAGCGCTTGTGTGTGTGTGTGTGTGTGTGTATGTGCGATAGCGCTTGTGTGTGTGTGTGTGTGTGTGATAGCGCTTGTGTGTGTGCGCGCGATAGCGCTTGTGTGTGTGCGCGCGATAGCGCTTGTGTGTGTGCGTGTGTGTGTATGTGCGATAGCGCTTGTGTGTGTGTGTGTGTGTGTGTATGTGCGATAGCGCTTGTGTGTGTGTGTGTGTGTGTGTGTGTGTGTGTGCGCGATAGCGCTTGTGTGTGTGTGTGCGCGATAGCGCTTTGTGTGTGTGTGCGATAGCGCTTGTGTGTGTGTGTGTGCGATAGCGCGTGTGTGTGTGTGCGCGATAGCGCTTGTGTGTGTGCGCGATAGCGCTTGTGTGTGTGCGCGCGATAGCGCTTGTGTGTGTGCGCGCGATAGCGCTTGTGTGTGTGCGTGTGTGTGTATGTGCGATAGCGCTTGTGTGTGTGCGTGTGTGTGTATGTGCGATAGCGCTTGTGTGTGTGTGTGTGTGTGTATGTGCGATAGCGCTTGTGTGTGTGTGTGTGTGTGTATGTGCGATAGCGCTTGTGTGTGTGTGTGTGTGTGTATGTGCGATAGCGCTTGTGTGTGTGTGTGTGTGTGTGATAGCGCTTGTGTGTGTGTGCGCGCGATAGCGCTTGTGTGTGTGCGCGCGATAGCGCTTGTGTGTGTATGTGCGATAGCGCTTGTGTGTGTGTGTGTGTGTGTGATAGCGCTTGTGTGTGTGTGTGTGTGTGTGTGATAGCGCTTGTGTGTGTGTGTGTGTGTGTGTGATAGCGCTTGTGTGTGTGTGTGTGTGTGTGTGTGTGTGTGTGTGTGTGTGTGTGTGTGTGTGTGTGTGTGTGTATGTGCGATAGCGCTTGTGTGTGTGTGTGTGTGCGATAGCGCTTGTGTGTGTGTGTGTGTGCGATAGCGCTTGTGTGTGTGTGTGTGTGCGATAGCGCTTGTGTGTGTGTGTGTGTGCGATAGCGCTTGTGTGTGTGTGTATGTGCGATAGCGCTTGTGTGTGTGTGTGTATGTGCGATAGCGCTTGTGTGTGTGTGTGTATGTGCGATAGCGCTTGTGTGTGTGTGTGTGTGCGATAGCGCTTGTGTGTGTGTGTGTATGTGCGATAGCGCTTGTGTGTGTGTGTGTGTGTATGTGCGATAGCGCTTGTGTGTGTGTGTGTGTGTGTGCGCGATAGCGTGTGTGTGTGTGTGTGCGATAGCGTGTGTGTGTGTGTGCGCGATAGCGCTTGTGTGTGTGTGTGCGCGATAGCGCTTGTGTGTGTGCGCGATAGCGCTTGTGTGTGTGTGTGTGTGCGCGATAGCGCGTGTGTGTGTGTGTGATAGCGCTTGTGTGTGTGAGAAAATCAACAGTGGCATTACGTAAACAAAACTGCCAATTAAAGGGTTAAAATATTTGGTAGTTATGATCAGGACTGATGTTGATATGTCCTCTGAGTAACTTTTTTATTGACAAACAAGGGTTAAATCTTAATTTTTACAATCAATTTACGGTTTGTTCACGTCATCATGGGAACAAAATTGTAAAATTGGCTCTAACTTTATGCAGAAAAGGTTTTTAAGTGATTTTATCACACTTAATGTCCAAATTGACCATACCTACTTCCCCGACACACACACACACACACACACACACACACACACACACTGCTGTGGCAGGTGTCTGCATCTCACACTCTGACATTCTGTCAGACCACTGACTGAGTCCTTAAATTGATGAGCTCCGAGTGAAAGGTCGCATCCGTCTACAGCGAGAGGAAGCCATCGAACGCCACTTCAGAGCGCTCGCACAAAACATGTCCGCAACAACATCCGGGAACGCCTCATTCAGCGATAGGCCTGTCAGTCATGCTCCCAACAGCCCCTCTCCTTGCTCAAACAGAGGAAGTCAAGATGTCACGGGTCTCCCTCTTCATAATGGAGGATTTCTTTTAACGAACACAGAGACGTCCATTCGATTATTAAAGTGCGGATCGGAGAACAAACGAGTTTGATTGATGAGACGAGGACATTGTGGATTGTTACATTTCAACGCGGGCCTCGATATCTCACACAAAGCACTCAGACCAGAGATGTGTTATTCATCCACTGAAATAAGTCAGAAGAGTTCACCGAGAAATTAATCTTTGGTCATGATTTACCCACCCTCGTGTCGGTCCAAATGAATAGATGACTGACTCCTGTGGAGCACAACAGATGATGTTTAGTAGACGGTTAACACCGCTGCAAAGCTTCATAAAGCGTTTTATTAAAACTGGACAACTCAGGTACAATGTTCCAAGGCTTCTGAAGTCATACGTTAGCTTTGTTTGGATTTTATCCCCAATTCCCAATGAGCTTTTAAGTCCTCGTTGTGGCGTAGTGACTCAATCTGGGTGGCGGAGGACGAATCCCAGCTGCCTCCATGACTGAGACCGCCAACCCGCGCCAACCCGCACATCTTACCACGTGGCTTGTTGAGCGCGTTGCCACGGAGACATAGCGCAGCATCCACGCCCACCTCACCAATCCGGGTGGCGGAGGACGAATCCCAGCTGCCTCCATGACTGAGACCGCCAACCCGCGCATCTTACCACGTCACTTGTTGAGCGCGTTGCCACGGAGACATAGCGCGGCATCCACGCCCACCTCACCAATCCAGGAGGCAGAGGACGAATCCCAGCTGCCTCCACGACTGAGACCGCCAACCCGCGCATCTTACCACGTGGCTTGTTAAGCGCGTTGCCACGGAGACATAGCGCGGCATCCACGCCCACCTCACCAATCCGGGTGGCGGAGGACGAATCCCAGCTGCCTCCATGACTGACCCCGCCAACCCGCGCCAACCCGCGCATTTTACCACGTGGCTTGAGCGCGTTGCCACGGAGACATAGCGCGGCATCCACGCCCACCTCACCACGCGCCTCACTGAGAACGAACCACATTACAGCGACCACGAGGAGGTTACCCCGTGTGACTTTACCCTCCCTAGCAACCGGGCCAATTTGGTTGCTAAGGAGACATGGCTGGAGTCACTCAGCACGCCCTGGGATTCAAACAAGCGAACTCCACGGGTGGTAGCCAGCGTCTTTACCACTGAGCCTCCCAGGCCCCGGTACGGACCAAAATTAATTTGTAAACAATTCGCTCTCAAGTTGCGTTCAACAGACGGTTTCTCATTTGTTTTGAGTGCATCAAGAGTTGTTGTGACAGATCGGCTTCATAATAGCCCGGAGGCGGCAGGTCAGAGGACCTTGGCCTTCGAACTCCATCTAAATCATCTCCAGGTCATGTGACCTCGCACTGTTCATATGCTGATCAGAGTTGTCAGTTTAACTGGAGTTTGATGTGCATTCCCAGCAGAGTAGGCATTAGATGGGGGCAGGGGAGAGAGGCGTTTACAGACGAGTGGTGTATAAAGTCTCATTTAACTGGATTAGAGATTATAAGCTGATCTCCAGCTCACACCTAGTGAAGTTGAACTCATATTCTGTCAATATTAACTCAAGATGTAAGAGAGAGAGAGACATTGAGAGAGACATTGAAAGGGAGGAGGACGTGTATTCAGACAGACATGAATCTAAAGTAGTTGTGTGGAGGCCATCTTTGTTCCAGACCCAATGACAGATGCCATCTCATTCTCTTTTTCTTTATGTGGCACATTTATCATTCCTCCACAGGAGCAATTGTGCTACAAATCCGCCGAGCGCAGGCGATACAATGGACAGCTAAATCGGGGCCTCCGATCAGCTGCCTGCGCTGGTTGCTAGGATACTTTAGATCTTTGCGACAACTCGTCAACAAGCTTGTCACTTTCATCAGTCCCTGAGGATGATGATTCTACTTCTGCTGTTGTCGTTCACTGAAAAAGACACCGTTACAAAATAGCTTCATAAACTACGTTTCCATCCAAGGATGAATATAAAGCTGATGGAAAGGCACATTTTCTCTACAATGTCACAAATGTCGACATAATATTTTTCCATTTAACTCGAGCACATAAACTCTATGTCGATACATCAAATGTTACGAAAAACTGGTTTGGAAACACTTTCTGTCGATATAATTGACATTGTAGTGTCACATTGTCCCAATCGTTAGCCTGCGTTAATCATGTCACAAATATCTCGTGCGCATTGAACAAATGAATGGCCACTGTTTGCGATTAATTTAAATCACAGTATCCATCCATTAATTTAAGTTTCTTTTCCACACCATTAAATTTTTTTTAATAAAAAATAAAAAAATAGACAGCAGTCACGGAATTAGCCCACAAAACATAAAACATATCATTTCTGTGCACAAAGATGGTTTAAATCAATTTTAAATTCTAATAAAATATTGTTTAGTTTTACTTTTTGAAAAAAATGCCGGCAAAATTCTCTGTATTAAATCAAATTACCAAACCCCCCCCCCCCCCAAAAAAAAGCATTAAATTAAAAAAAATGAATTACCAAACCAAAAAAAAAAAAGCATTAAATTAAAAAAATAAATAATTACCAAACAAAAAAGCATTAAATTAAACATTTTTTTTACCAAACTAAAAAAGCATTTAATTTAAAAAAAAATAATAACCAGCTTCAGACATTCGTCCAGCTCTGAGAAATTCCAAAATACTCATCACAAGACTTTCACAGGTAGCAGGAAGGAAAGGCAAACGTGTGTGTGTGTTAAAGAAACAGTTGACAGCTGTCAGTCATTCACAGAAACATCAGCATTTCCTGACAGCTTCATTTGCCTGGTTTTGCATCACTCTGGAATCTTCTCTGTATTGATGACTAACGCGAGTACCATTTAAGGTTGAATGTGAGACACCCAAAATCTCTTCAGAACAACGCCAGAAATGGCTAAATATAGCTTCATAAACTACGTTTCCATTTCTATTAAAATATTGTTTAGTTTTACTTTTGAAAAAAATGCTGGCAAAATTCTCTGTATTAAATCAAATAAATTACCAAACGAAAAAAAAAACATTAAATTCAAAATTTTTATTACCAAACGAAAAAAGAATTAAATAAAAATAATAATTACCAAACAAAACAAAAATTTAATTACCAAACAAAAAAGCATTAAATAAAAAAATTATAATTACCAAACAAAACAAAAAATTACCAAACAAAACAAAAAATTAATTACCAAACAAAAAAGCATTACATTTTTTTTTTAAATTTACCAAACAAAAAAGCATTAAAAAAAAATTAATTACCAAACAAAAAAAGAATTAAATTCAAAAAATTAATTACCAAACAAAAATCAAATCAGATTTGCGCGTTCAGACGTAACCGACCCATCCGCATTGGGTTGCTTTGGTAACGACGTAGGCGTACCCACATGACGATGCTTTCAAAACAGATGCGGGAAAAATGGAGGCGCATCGTCTCGCTCTCCAAATGAACTCCCGGTCCAGTCACGGCGCAGAACTCCTCCGGTTCTGGTAAATGTTGCGATGTTCCATGCTGCAGTCACCGATTTTTGACGTCAGCGTTGTGCGTCGCGTTAAGAGTGACACAAAAGACCATTTGAAATATAAATTGAGCATCCAGAGCGTCCGAACTGAGACGCACGGGTAAATGTACTACCCGGAACCGACTCGGACCCGTCTATTATTTGAAAGTTTGGACCCGGACCCGTGCAGAACCGAGAAATGTTGTAAATGTACTACCCGGAACCGACTCTGACTTAATGTAGTTTTAGATGGCACGATGCAATCTTTTAATATTGTTAATTTCTTGTCAACCCTGTTATCGTCAATTTGTTTAACGAACAACTGATTATTATTAAAAATAATCAATTAAATTGTAAACACATGCACAAGGTTTGTAATGGCTAACATAACCATCAACCCTGTTACGGTCAACCCATTTACTTCCATTTTGAATGCATAGATATACCCTAAATTATATGAACATTTATTAGCTTTAGCACAATGCAAGACTGTCATTGAACATTAAAGTTTCAACCCCGTTACCATGACGGTTTAGTAAACAACTGATTATTGACGATCATCAACCCCGTTACCATGACGGTTTAGTAAACAACTGATTATTGACGATCATCAACCCCGTTACCGTGACGGTTTAGTAAACAACTGATTATTGACGACCATCAACCCCGTTACCATGACTGTTTAGTAAACAACTGATTATTGACGACCATCAACCCCGTTACCGTGACGGTTTAGTAAACCACTGATTATTGACTATCATCAACCCCGTTACCGTGACGGTTTAGTAAACACCTGATTATTGACGACCATCAACCCCGTTACCATGACGGTTTAGTAAACAACTGATTATTGACGATCATCAACCCGTTACCGTGACGGTTTAGTAAACAACTGATTATTGACGACCATCAACCCCGTTACCGTGACGGTTTAGTAAACAACTGATTATTGACGACCATCAACCCCGTTACCGTGACGGTTTAGTAAACAACTGATTATTGACGACCATCAACCCCGTTACCATGGCGGTTTAGTAAACAACTGATTATTGACGTTCATCAACCCCGTTACCATGACGGTTTAGTAAACAACTGATTATTGATGACCATCAACCCCGTTACCGTGACAGTTTAGTAAACCACTGATTTTTGACGACCATCAACCCCGTTACCGTGACGGTTTAGTAAACCACTGATTATTGACGACCATCAACCCCGTTACCGTGACGGTTTAGTAAACCACTGATTATTGACGACCATCAACCCCGTTACCATGACGGTTTAGTAAACAACTGATTATTGACGACCATCAACCCCGTTACCATGACGGTTTAGTAAACAACTGATTATTGACGACCATCAACCCCGTTACCATGACGGTTTAGTAAACAACTGATTATTGACGACCATCAACCCGTTACCGTGACGGTTTAGTAAACAACTGATTATTGACGACCATCAACCCCGTTACCGTGACGGTTTAGTAAACAACTGATTATTGACGACCATCAACCCCGTTACCATGGCGGTTTAGTAAACAACTGATTATTGACGTTCATCAACCCCGTTACCATGGCGGTTTAGTAAACAACTGATTATTGACGTTCATCAACCCCGTTACCATGGCGGTTTAGTAAACAACTGATTATTGACTATCATCAACCCCGTTACCGTGGCGGTTTAGTAAACAACTGATTATTGACTATCATCAACCCCGTTACCGTGACGGTTTAGTAAACCACTGATTTTTGACGACCATCAACCCCGTTACTGTGACGGTTTAGTAAACCACTGATTTTTGACGACCATCAACCCCGTTACCGTGACGGTTTAGTAAACAACTGATTATTGACGACCATCAACCCCGTTACCGTGACGGTTTAGTAAACAACTGATTATTGACGACCATCAACCCCGTTACCATGACGGTTTAGTAAACAACTGATTATTGACGACCATCAACCCCGTTACCATGACGGTTTAGTAAACAACTGATTATTGACGACCATCAACCCCGTTACCGTGACGGTTTAGTAAACAACTGATTATTGACGACCATCAACCCCGTTACCGTGACGGTTTAGTAAACAACTGATTATTGACGACCATCAACCCCGTTACCGTGACGGTTTAGTAAACAACTGATTATTGACGACCATCAACCCCGTTACCGTGACGGTTTAGTAAACAACTGATTATTGACGACCATCAACCCCGTTACCATGACGGTTTAGTAAACAACTGATTATTGACGACCATCAACCCCGTTACCATGACGGTTTAGTAAACAACTGATTATTGACGACCATCAACCCCGTTACCATGACGGTTTAATAAACAACTGATTATTGACGACCATCAACCCCGTTACCATGACGGTTTAATAAACAACTGATTATTGACGATCAACCCCGTTACGTCAACCCTATAACTTCCATTCTGAAGGCGTAGCTGCACTCCAAAAACCTTTCAAAACAAGTTCAGCTGGAGAGGTCCAACTGGCAAAGGCGAGCATGAGAGAGAGAGAGAGAACAAAACGAAAACTGGACATTTGAGCCAAGCAGGAAAAGAAAAAAAAAGCACAGCCAACAAACATCCAGCGTCAGCTCATCTCAACACAGCCAAGGAGGAATGCAAATCAGTTTTCATGCAAATGCCATACGTCTCCAAGGGACCCTCGGAGAAAAGACCCTTTATACGCCAGTGTTTTCCAGCGTCTCCATGCATTTACCTGAAAATGTAATCACGGCCCTGCTAACCTGATGATAGGGTCTGAGATCATCCAGGAAAACACGGAGCATGCATTCATCATATAGATGCGGATGGAAGATGTGGAACGAATGCTTACTTGAACGCCATGGCATCGAGCGGCAAAAACTGATTCATTAAAGGATCCTTTCTGAAGTTCACGTCTCAAGCAGCTGAAGATGGAGCGGAGAGGTCTTCACAGATCTGTGGAGAGGACAGAAGGAGTTTAACATTACGGGGGGGTATTTGGACTTGCACTCACAATGGCTGTGTTCAGAATACTAGTGTACTGGATTCTGCTGTATAGGCTCTATGTTGTCCAACATACAACTAATATGTAAAACAATATGCAACAATATTTTAAACAGCAGTATGCTACATTTGTGTCACATCTATATAAACGAGCACAAGAATATACACATTTTTACCACACACACACACACACACACACACACACACATATATATATTTGAGTGGATAGTTACTACTGTTCTTGATAATGTAAAACCTTAAATAATTAATCTGGAATTAATATCTAATTTAAATTGAAACATTTTATTTCCACAGTTTTACCGTTTTACCAATATCATTATCTAGACAGCAGCCAGTGACAATATAATGCTTAAATATACACAAATGCATAATATACAATTATAGACAAAATGTACTTAAATTAGCTGAAAATGTGTCAACAATTGACTGTCAATATATATTTACCAATACTAGGTAGAATGACCGATTCAGAAAATCAGCGCCAAAAAAATTGGGCCAATTAAGCAGTCTATCACATCTACCAATATTTTTGCCAACCATAGTACATTTAAAGGGTTAGTTCACCCAAAAATGAAAATTATCCCATAATTTACTCACCCTCAAGCCATCCTGGGTGTATATGACTTTCTTCTTTCAGCCAAACACAATCGGAGTTATATTAAAAAATGTCCTGCTCTTCCAAGCTTTATAATGGCAGTGAATGGTACCTTAGATTTTGAAGCCCACCAAAAGCGCATAAAGTGTAATCCATACTGCTCCAGGGGGTTAATAAAGGCCTTCTGAAGCGAAGCAAAATATCCATATTTGTAACTTTATAAACTATAATCACTGGCTTCCGGTAACGGCCGTTTGCGCGTTCACAAGAGAGTCGAGTTCCGGCGTTTGACGTAGGCGTAGCGTGAGCTCCGGTGAGAAGTGCCGAACGTGGAAGCTCGCGTTGTTGCAAAGGAAAACGGCGAAGAGAGTTGTTTTAGCTACACTGTAGATCTGAATTCATCTTAAAATGGTGCGTTCGTGCATCTATCCAGTCATTCCAATTGTCCATTCATGGCAGCAAACACACTCCGCCTCTGTTGGCATTACCTGGCATTGTCCTGCATGAGCACCACCATGTATCCCGTCCTCTCCGTCTACCAGATTTTTTTGGGCTTCAAAATCTAAGGTACCATTCACTCTCATTATAAAGCCTGAAAGAAGAAAGTCATATACAGCAAGGATGGCTTGAGGGCGAGTAAATTATGGGATCATTTTCATTTTTGGGTGAATCAACCCTTTAAGGGAATAGATCTGGAACTCTGTGGTAAGACTTCGACCAAAATTCGACACACAAGGTTGAGCTAGCAAACAAAAGGCGTTGTGAGCGAGCGAGCGTTGTGAGCGAGTATCAACAACTACGCCCGACTCGCTCTCAATTAGCCCAAAGGGGAGAGGGGCTTCCGCCGGCTTGGTGGGAGATTCCGTAGTCATGGTGACAGTGAAGTCTAATTGAAAGCGTTGAGGAATCCAGCAACGTGGAGAGAGAACACGGTCCCGGGGGGTGTGTGTGTGTGTGTGGGGGGGGGGGGGGGGGGGGTGTCAGGAGTATATTGGCCAAATTTACAAGCACAAAGGGATGAGTGCTTTCATTAGTGAAATACAGATTAATAGAGACCCAGAAACAGGACAAAATATTGTTAAACCAATCATTTTGGTTAAAAATAGAGCATTGGTTCTGGAGGTTGAATTGCCATTTGGCGTTAGCCCTCACTCTCAGTTGAATTTATAAAAACTGATTTGTGCTCAACGGGGAAGTCTTCCAAAACTAATTAAAATGGAAGCATATTGTTAGCTTCATAAATTACTCAATATGTAAACAGATGCATCCCCAGGCCAATGAAAGAGATGCACTACACAAGGTACAGGACAAAAACTGGATAGACATTGATATTTTGAGAGAAATAAATATGAGTGGTGCTAGTTGGCATTTCAACACTGATTAAAATGGCACACTCAGCACCAAACTGTAAATGGTTTGGCGTCCTCTTGATGTCTTTACAAGGGGTATATGACACGTGAGATGTGGCGTGGTCTCGTCTCCAGACTGCCTCGAGGCTCTTGACATCACTGAAGACCTTTGGGGAGACAAACGTTTGCCAGACGTCTGACTGAACGCAGCTCATTAGGGTTTACGCATGTCTCAGCTCAAACACGCACACACTCCATACACAACTACACATGGCTTCAGTACAGAATGGGCCATATGATATTAGGGCTGGGTATCATTCAAAAAACGGTGATACCGATACCTTGACTTCGATACCAGTTCCTAAACTATACTTTTTTTCTAATACTAATTTTATGAAATCCATTTAAAAAAAACTTTGGATATATTTTATCAGTTTGTTGACTTTTAACAGACTCAAAGTCTCTCCTGAGCCTTCTGGTCAAGAGAGCTAAACTGTTAATTCAGCCGAACCCAAGGATAAGTACGGTTTAAAAAGATAACTAGTTTAATGTACGTTAAACTTGATCAGTTACGGTCAACCTTAAAGCATTTTTAGCATCGAATTAGCTAGCTATCTAATATTTCGTAGGTCCCAGTTTATAAGACTACCCTATGTCACTGCGCACAGAAACGTTAATTTAAGTACACAAGCATGTACCACTACAAGTTAGCCAATTTTGTTTGCTCTACCTGTCGGGAGTCCCAGTCATAGTGCCGGTGCATTCATCGGTAGTTTTGGAGGAGGACTGTGACAGGGGGACGCTGAGAGGACGACTGCACCGGCTCTGTCTTCTTGCAGTCGAAGACGGAGCAGCTTTCTGCTCTTAAGTTTATTCCGTGCACTGTCAAGTGCTTCATTAGATTTGTCATGTTGTCGGTCTCTGCAGCGATTATCTTACATTTATTACATTTACACATTTGGCAGACGCTTTTATCCAAAGTGACTTACAGAGCCCTTAGTACAGGGACAATCCCCCCCCGGAGCAACCTGGAGTTAAGTGTCTTACTCAAGGACACAATGGTGGTGGCCGTGGGGTTCGAATCAGCAACCTTCTGATTAGCAGCCCTGTGCTCTAGCCACTATGCCACCACCACCATTAATGAGCACTTGTCGCAAATATTGCATCGTGCGCCGTTGGCATCGAGCCTGGTGAAATTGAGCCACGCTTTTGAACTTTTCCACATCTTTCACATGTATGAGGTTTGAGATGCATACACACTACAGCCTCACGTGTGAGCCGCATCTCTGGGCATAACCGGCGTAAACTAGTGTTTTTCCTTGATGCCTAAACACAGCCAATCACAGGCACTTTTACATTTGGGCACATCTAGCATGCTACATGCTTATCACTGACGTTGACCAGATTAACCCCTTAGGTATCGAAATTTGGTACCAAACAACAAGACATTTTAAACTCGATAGTTTAATTCGGTCGGTGCCTAAAATGTATCGAACTCGAAACCCAGCTCTATATGACATGGCTATTGCGTCTGACATACTGTATGTTACCAATAATTGTAATGTTTTTGTTTAGTAGTTTGAATACAAATCGCTTCAGTAATGACGAAACGCTTGAAATAGAACATTTATGATGATACGCAAACGTTCCATTTCTTTCGGTTTCCACAATATGGCCAACAAACCAATTGTTGAGAGAGTTTGAAGGGGAACGTTTCCAATAAGAGTATGAAATTCCTCAACAATGATTCCAGGAGCCCGAGGCGCTTAAACTGGGGTGTAAATCTCCATCCAGATGGAAAACATGAACAATAATCAAATTCTCCCAGAAGGTTCAATGTGCATTGAAAAACAACTAATTTACAAAGCACAGTTACGTTTACGTCTAAATCTTCCGTTTAATAAAACATTGAACACTGTCTAACAGTCTGTTAGGAACAACTGATCATGCAAAAATACTAATACCACACGTAACTTGTAAGCTCGATTTAAAATAGACACATTATCCCACAGGGCATGAGACCGGAGCGCTTTGAAGACGGACAGATGGGTTTTGATCTCACAGCGCTACCACAGACGACACACTCTCTCCCTCTCACGCCGTACAGAGACACGCAATCTGATAAGAGGAAACAATGATTACAATTGAAGTTTAAATGAGCACTTGATCTTGGCTTTTGGGTATAAACAAATGCCAACAATCACAAGCGAAGATTACAGCAGAAACACACTTTACCTCAAAACCCTCATGCAAATATCACCATAATCCAATCTAAAGCTCATCTGATAAAACTAAATTGAATAACATTCAAAAGTGGACGAACGATGCGGGTTATTCAATGCCAAGGACAAGACCGACACCTAAAGAACAGGAATGGCGATTTTCAACATAAAGCATGCACACCGATATTAATAACAATTTAATGATGACAATTATTGTCCATTTAATTATGCCATGCCAATATGTCAGTCTGTCATGAATCCAAAATATCCAAGACGAAGGAACATTGAACTCACCAACAGACGGCGAAGTGAGAAGCTGTCGTGTCTGACCAAAACCCCCCAAAAATCACAAAATCCACAAAGACGCAGAAAAACAAAAGAGAAAATCATTCCAGAGTGTCTGGCAATCTTGCGTGCATCCAGATCACCTCATCCGGATTGCACAGATGTCTGTGTGTGTAATTTAAAGTAAATGTGTAAATTACAAGGTGTCAAAGCTTGATGGTTGCGTCTGCGCCTGTGAACGTCTGAATGAGAGCAAACAGAAATGATGAGACATTCAATCCTACTCTCTCTCTCTCTCTCTCTCTCTCTGCATGTGACAAGACATCACAATTGTGCACAAATGAAATCAACCCAATTTAACCCCCAAACTCTCTCGTGTCAAAGCAACAATTACATATTAATGCCAGATAATAAAACACACACTCTCTCTCTCTCTCTCACTCCCCCTCTCTCTCTCTCTCTCTCTCACTCCCCCTCTCTCTCTCTCTCTCTCTCACACACACACACTCACTCCCCCTCTCTCTCTCACACATACACACACACACACACTCTCTCACACATACACACACACACACTCTCTCTCTCACACATACATACACACATACACACACACACACACTCTCTCTCACACATACACACACACACACTCTCTCTCTCACACATACATACACACTCACTCTCTCTCTCTCTCTCTCTCTCTCTCTCTCTCTCTCTCTCTCTCTCTCTCTCTCTCACACACACACACACACACACAAACCTTGAAGCGCTGCCTCTGTGACAGGTGCAAAACAATAGCGTGCAGATCTGCTGGTGCGCCTGCATACATGTGTACACGCGTGTAATCAAATCGTGCACACTTGAGACCATTTGCACATCGGTGTAGAGCAGAAAAGGGGCTTGGTCGTGTGTGTGTGCGCGTGTGTGTGTGATCCATTGTTTTCAGGGTCACAGCTGAGTCCATCACATGCCAAGACGGGTCGGTCAGTTCTCTGGCAGCACTGTGCAGAGTTCTGGTTTCAATTTGATCTGTGCTTATCGCATTTCTATCCTAAATTTAACCGTAACACAAGGGACGAGTGGGTGAATCTTACAAAACCTGTGAAGAACATGTGCAGGTCACACACAGTACCACTGGTCCCTAAATGCATACTATGCAGTCTGCGTAGGGTAACAACTCCCGAGGGGGACAACATCTTTCCCTAAGAAAGCACCAGAAAGTCCACCGGCTGCCCTGACTTGCACGTTATATGTTATTCCCCCTCCCCTCCCCCTAGTTGCCCGTCTCTCTCCTTCTCTGTCCCTACCGGCTCAGTTTCAATCAATAACTTGTCTGTCCAAAACTAGCGTTCTGGAAGAATGAACAAAGATTGCAAAACATCTTCAATGAAATTACTGTTGAAGTGCAGCAATAATGAAGCGTCTCTGAACAATAGACTTTTAACGAAGTATCAAATCCATTTTTGTCTACCAAAGGGCTGATATTCAACACATTTATAGCATTATTTTTCCACAAAGTCTACTTAAGGTTTCCTGCATGAGCTCATTAACATACGCCCGCCCACATTCACATATTAACACTTATGCATCGTTTAGCAACTTGACCCATCCTGATCCGCAACAACACACAAAGGTTAGCCAATCATAACGGAGCTCATTTAAATACATTGTTTTTGCAACTGTAAATTTAACAGGGTTTAACTGTTAGTCAGAGAGAAGGTGGAAAATGGCCAAACAAAAACATTTTGACTGATTTAGGCTGAAATAAAATGTAAATTATCCCTTTTTCCTCGCCAATTTGGAATGCACAATTCCCAGTGCTTAGTAGGTCCTCGTGTTGGCGCGGTTACTCGCCTCAATCCAGGTGGCGGAGGACGAGTCTCAGTCGCCTCCGCTTCGAACCGTCAATACGCGCATCTGATCACGTGACTCGTTGTGCACGACACCGCGGAGACTCACAGCGTGTGGAGACTCATGCTACTCTCCACGATCCACACACAACTCACCACACGCCCCATTGAGAGAACCACTAATCACCACCACGAGGAGGTTACCCCATGTGACTCTACCCTCCCTAGCAACCGGGTCAATTTGGTTGCTAAGGAGACCCGGCTGGAGTCACTCAGCACCCCCTGGATTCAAACTCGCGACTCTAGTGGGGGATAGTCAGCGTCAATACTCGCCCAGCCACCCAAAAATAAACCTTTTTGAATAAACTGAGGAGAAAAATAAAATGTTGCAAATTTGCAGAAGGTCTCCTTTAAACTTAACAGGCCCCAGAACTCTTAATCCATTGACCGATCTACTGTAACATCCTCCTTCACATATTTCTTTGTTTCTTTTCAAACACTCCCTTAAGAAATATTTAATCCTGGCAAATGCTTGTTTAACTGCAGAACTCCTTAAAGGGATAGCTCGCCCAAAAACGTACTCACCCCCCCATGACTGAGTTTCATCTGTGGAACACAAAAGATGATATTCTGAAACATGTCGCAGTGTTTTTAGGCCACACACTTCCTGTAGCGCTTGACCTTTCACCCCACGCTTCCTGTAGCGCTTGACCTTTCACCCCAGTCGATGGGGTCCAGTGCTGTTTTGAACCCTGCACTGACTTTCATTGCATGCGCAAAAACAGTTGAAACATTCTTCAAAATATATTTTTTGGTGTTCCACAGAAGAACGTCGTGAGGGTGAACAAATAATGACAGAATTTTCATTTTGGGTGAGCTATCCCTTTAACCAAAAACACATTAAAAACGTTATCTTTGATAACTAAACAAACGTCATAATGCATGCTTTCATTTGAAAGGTTAATTAGCATTCGCCATCCATTCTTCCTCATTATCCCTTATGGGGCTTTTCCACTGCACGGTACAACTCGACTCTTCTCACTTTTTGGGGGGTTTCCACTGTGGATGGTACCTGATACCGGATACACTTGTAGTGCCACCTCGGTCGAGGTTCCAAGCGAGCCGAGCCGTTACTAAATGTGATGTCAGAATCCTGCAGATCACTGATTGGTCGGGGAGAATCGTCACTACCAGCGTCACTGGATTTCCGACACGTGACGTCAACCCGCTAGTTTTAAAATTAGCAACAGCGATAACAGTATCATTTGTTCACACGACATTCGAATTGTTAAAAGAAATGGCTGTGTGCAAAACCACGCCGTGGTCAATAAACGAGGTGCAGACGCTCCACTCGTTAGCGATGAGCGACACGATAAAGTCTCTCAGGAAGTGTCTCCGCTGTTGGCCGCACACGGCTACCGCCGGACCTACCAACAGTGAAGGGAAATGTTAAAATACTCGAGTGACTTCAGAACCATCAAGGAAATGTGGAAGTGCTTCGACCAAACGGACGCTATCTAAACCGGCGAGCAATGGGACGGAGCGCACCCTGGACTGGCGTTGATCCACGATGGAGGATGGTACGTTTGGTTACGTTAACTCTATACTCCGCTTGAAAGCTTCACTTTATTTAGTTGAGCAGCTGCTGGAAGCTTCTAAAACAACCAGGACAATTTAACTGTTGCACTTGTGTAAAATCACCATGAACAACTGCTTTACGCAGCACAATGAGCTAGCAGCTAACAGCTAGCGGTCGTGTTATTGTTTATGGTCAGTAATATTTGTGTCGTGTTTAAGATGATGTCACGGCAGTAGAGGCGGAGCAACTATGACAATCATACTATAATCCCGCCCACTTTGAGGCGGCACTAAACTGCAGTGGAAAAGCAAGCTCAGAAAAGTAAAGCGAGTCGAGTCGAGGCGAGTCGAACCGTAACGTGCCGTGGAAAAGTGCCATTCCTGCCATGTACTGCATTGATGAACCTGTTTCACAAGCTCTCGATTTCAATTCATTTAACCTTAGACCATAGGTTTTAATTGTCCATCAATGACGTATTTAGTTACCAAATAAATAGCTGAATTAAGCAAGAGGTGTTCATGCTACATGGAAGACATGCATGAAAGATATTCCGTGCTGCTCTAAATGCAAATAAGGAATAATGACTTCCCAACCAGGTTCTACAGAATTTGCTGACATTAGTCTTATCTGGACAAAAACAACAGCAGTGTCCGATAACTCTCTGCACGCAAAAGAGATGAAGTCAGCCCAACACAATGAGTCCATTCAGAGACATTTAGAAACATCCAGAACGGCCTTCCCATCAGCAGATAAATCGATTATCTCTGGAATGAGCCCGGAATCTTTAGGAATCTGGGGATAAATATTGCTGTCCCACACAACTTTACATATAATAAAGCATTTTGAAGGTTGTGGCACTATCAAAACATTGCTCTGTTTGATTGAGCGACCCATCTAGCCCTGACACAGCAACAAGGGTTTAGCCAATGGCGCAAGTTTGGGGTGGGACTAACCGTTTCAACCAGTGGAAGATGGGGAGAGCGTTCAGGAAACCTGAAAAGCGCCATTGTTTTTGCCGCTTGGTGATGCTAATGGAGCGGCAATGACACACTTTGGTTTCACTTTCAAATCTACTTCTTATTCCGATTAAACATTATCCCAAAAACAATCTCAACCCAAAATATTCCCAAGCATGAACATCATTTCTGGGTGGTTCATTTGAAAGATCTCGTTGTCGTTTGCAAACACATTCCACTAGATGCACACCGTAGACCTCTGACCGCCAATTACCAGGAGCTTCTCCGTGTGCCAAGAAATACAAGGACATGGAAAAGATAAGGATGCGAGCAGAAATAAAGGAAAGGGCATCAAATAGGACAGAATCCTTTCTTAGATTAATGGAGGAGCAAGAGACAAGACTAAAGAGGAGAAACGGTAAAAACTAAAAGCAAATTCTGTGAGCAGCAGTCTTGGAGAAACTCCATGGGACCAACATCTGATGCTACATTAAACTCATGCCTCATTGAGCTTTTGTGGGATCAGCTAGACTGTAAGGTGCGTGAGAAGTGCCCGACATGACAGTTACATCTATGGCAAGTGCTACAGGAAGCGTGGGGTGGTGAAAGGTCAAGCGCTACGGGAAGCGTGGGGGGGGGTGAAGGGTCAAGCGCTACGGGAAGCGTGGGGGGGGGTGAAGGGTCAAGCGCTACGGGAAGCGTGGGGGGGTGAAGGGTCAAGCGCTACGGGAAGCGTGGGGGGGGGTGAAGGGTCAAGCGCTACGGGAAGCGTGGGAGGGGTGAAGGGTCAAGCGCTACGGGAAGCGTGGGAGGGGTGAAGGGTCAAGCGCTACGGGAAGCGTGGGAGGGGTGAAAGGTCAAGCGCTACGGGAAGCGTGGGGTGGTGAAAGGTCAAGCGCTACGGGAAGCGTGGGGTGAAAGGTCAAGCGCTACGGGTAGCGTGGGGTGAAAGGTCAAGCGCTACGGGTAGCGTGGGGTGGTGAAAGGTCAAGCGCTACGGGTAGCGTGGGGTGGTGAAAGGTCAAGCGCTACGGGAAGCGTGGGGTGAAAGGTCAAGCGCTACGGGAAGCGTGGGGGTGAAAGGTCAAGCGCTACGGGTAGCGTGGGGTGGTGAAAGGTCAAGCGCTACGGGTAGCGTGGGGTGGTGAAAGGTCAAGCGCTACGGGTAGCGTGGGGTGGTGAAAGGTCAAGCGCTACGGGTAGCGTGGGGTGAAAGGTCAAGCGCTACGGGTAGCGTGGGGTGGTGAAAGGTCAAGCGCTACGGGTAGCGTGGGGTGGTGAAAGGTCAAGCGCTACGGGTAGCGTGGGGTGGTGAAAGGTCAAGCGCTACGGGAAGCGTGGGGTGAAAGGTCAAGCGCTACGGGAAGCGTGGGGTGAAAGGTCAAGCGCTACAGGAAGCGTGGGGTGAAAGGTCAAGTGCTACAGGAAGCGTGGGGTGAAAGGTCAAGCGCTACAGGAAGCGTGGGGTGAAAGGTCACCCGAGTATCTGGACAAACTGACCACTAGAATAACTGCAACACTGTTTTGAGACCCATGGTAGGCGTTTGTGATGAGAATGGTTGGAGGATTATTAGGGGCAAGATAAACTGACCCGGGGTCAGATTAGAGGGGCAATTAGTATCCAGAACTGTAAGAGAATAAGGACGACTTCTTATCTTCCCCCTTTTTCTCTCAGCACTCCTCTGGAGATGGAGGGATGTTGGCAATGGGACACAAAGCACGACTGTGCTGCCTTCACAAAACTCAGAGTAACACTCGTCATGTTTATTAGAGCGAGGGAACATCAGATGCACGGACGGGTCTTTCTCAAAGCTATCTGCAACGTTGCTAGAGCGTTAGAGCAGGGTTGAGGAAGGGTTAGGACAAAAGGGTTAAACCTGCATGTTTTTGGACTTTTGGGGGAACTGGAGCACGGGGAGCCCCAAACGTGGGGTGGTTGTGCAAGGTTGCTCCGGTGGTAGAGCGGTTGGCGGTTTGATTCTTGGCCCACACGACTCCACATGCCGAAGCGTCCTTGGGCAAGACTGAACCCCAAGTTGCTCCCAATAGCGGGCTAGCGCCTCGCACAGCAGCTCTGGCATCATTGCGTGTGATTGGGTGAATGAGACACACTGTAAAGCGCTTTGAATACCGCTACGGTTAAAAAGGTGCTATACAAGTTGCAGAACATTTACCGTTACATGCAAAGGCCCTGGGACTCGAACCCGGGACAATCTTGCTGTAGAGCGACAGTACTACCCACCGTGCCACCCCATTGGCGCAGTGACTCTCCTCAATCTCAGTTGCCTCCACGTCTGAGACCGTCAATCCGCGCATCTTATCACGATATTCTCCGCGGCATCCACACACAAGCTATGTACGTTTGCAATCAAAGGATGTCATTGTATTTTATGTACATCACTGCTTCAGAACAAATTGTCCTTTGGGGACAAAAAAGGTCGTTCTGTAAAATATTCCCTTACGGGACCCAAAGAAAGTCAATCAGGTTTGGAACACATGAAGGCGAGTAAATGACATTTACATTTTGAGCTGAACTCGCCCTCTGAATACAAAATAATGTCACTAAATAAGTGTTGTCAGAGCCCTGCAACCCCAAATATCAATGGTGCTGTTCTGAAAGATCGGTGCTGTTCATTGACTGGCTGCTGGTGCCTTGTTCACAGGGCTATTGGGTACCCGTTTGACCCAGTGCCAACAGATCTGGGTTACATGATTCTATCATGTTCAAGCGTGAAGGCGGGTCATTGTCTGGATGAAACATTGACATAAAGCTTGTTTGGTCTAACATATGGTATTTGTCCCACTGATGAGACCATTTTCTCATTAAAAATGTCCTGCGGGACTAATTTAACGCCAATGAACCCTTGAGGGAGGAGGCATGTGATGGCATCTGCTGCATGATGGGAAACGGGGCATGTGACTAATAAGTGATCATGGCTTTGTTCAAAATGGAATAGGCCTACTTGCGTCCCGAATACTGCTCGTGGTATAGTATACTTCTATTTTTAAATAGTATGCTTATTCCAAACATAGCCCAACTCGGGACTGGAGGAAAAACTAAACCGAAAATTGTCCCCCCCCCCCCCCCGACCAGACGGTCCATAGTTCTGATTTTGCAACCAAGAAGACCAAAAGAAGGAAAGAACAAATTCTATAATCTCCAGGGTCCGTTTTAAGCATAATGGGTCATGGGGTCATGGCCACGCAGGAGTTAAATAATAACCCGCTGACAGCCACTATTTAAAACAGCCTTCAAACTCCTGGTTGGAGAGATAGGAAAGAGTTATCCTGTGTTTCTCAGACCATGTTAATCAAATTAGAGGAAGATTTGTGCAGTTTAAACAGCAGATTTCTGGCACCCTGGTCACAAGTTCAACTTCCCAGCAACAGTTAGATTGAATGTAACAAACCGAAGTTACACACAGCAGAAACAAAGTTACACGTGGACAAATAGTTTGCGGTTTAGTTTACATGCAATACTTGATCTAAAATGGCATTAAAAACATTGTTCTAAATTCTTGTACTAATTGCTCTATACATGACGTTTATGTCATTATTTAGTGACTACATGGGATGGTAAGTAAGTACACTTTAAACCCTTGTGAGACCTTTGGGACAAATTTGTCTATTTTTGGGGGGTAATTTTTTGATATTTTCCAACCAGATGGCGCCCATTTTTCTCATGTTTAGCATATGGAGCAAATACAAGCTTTTTCCCCCTATTTTCTGTTTGCTGCCATTATAGACGATTATACAGGCCCAATTTAATAAATGAATGCAACTAAAAATGTGTGTGTTTTGTATGTGTGTACTGAGAAGTGTGTGTTGGTATGGATCTTAAGCCTGTGTGCATAAAAAAAAACAACAGTGGCATTATGTAAACAAACTGGCATTTTAAAAGGGTTAAAATCCTGAAAATGAATGAATATGTGGTAGTTATAACAATCAGGACTTGACTGACAGTCATTGAAAGTCGGAAAATAATATTTTTATTAATATACAAGCAGTTTTTTGTCCTCTCCAAGGACATCCGAGTAACTTTTTTTAACATTGACGCACAAGGGTTAAATATTCAGATCACACACTTCAGACATTTAAACGAACTGAAATTACAAAAAAAAGCAACGTACATAGTACTCATGAAGAATACGTAAAATAGATGTCGCACAAGAAAGAAAAGAAAAAAAAAAACATTTTGTTTAATAGTGTGGGGTCGTTTTATACTAATTCGAGGTCTCTTTTGTAGTTCAATGAAAAGCCGGAGATAATTTATGCTAGTTTACGACTGCAGACCTCCACATGACCCTTAAATGCCAGACTGCCATTAAAACGACAGTTCAAACCCAACAAAACACCCTAAACAGTTAAAAACATCCAGATTAACTCCGTGAACCGCGAACAAACACAAACACAAGATACTTTGTAGCGTTTTGGAACACTGTTACATTAGAATTGTAACAAAGTAACACCTTGAGAAATACCTCCGCCGCAGAGGCGTGAGAGAAAACTGGAGAGGAAAAACAAGTGTATTTCTCATAAACCTGTTGTGGTGGATGAATCCCGAGGAACAAGTGCAGCATAAAGTCTCCAAACCCCCGTGCGCGGAGTCCAGCGGAAACCGGAGAAAAACCAACTTACAGAAAGATGAATGTAATAAACACACAAACATACACTCACCGGGGTAAACGTTTAAAGAGTTCTGAGAGCAGCTGCATGCGTGATGAGCTTCTCACAGCGTGCCTGACGCAGAGCTCGAGCTGACGATACGAGAGAGAGAGAGAGAGAGAGAGAGAGAGAGAGAGAGAGAGAGAGAAGAGAGAGTAGAGAGATGAGAGAGAGAGAGAGAGAGAGAGACGAGAGAGAGAGAGAGAGAGAGAGAGAGAGAGAGAGAGAGAGATGAGAGAGAGAGAGAGAGAGAGAGAGAGACCGCAAGGTGATAACAGGTGAAACTACATATTTCAAAAATAGTTTTGTTTATAACTTTTTTCATTATGAGTTTTTCTTTTGGTTTTGGTTTTAAAGCGTCTTTTTAACTCAAATGAGACACTATTTAATATCATATCTATGTATGTATCTGATCCTTTACATAAAAGAATCAGTCTTATTATAGTAATAATAAAATGTACTAAAAATAATTTTAAAGATTTGGCACAATTTCATAACAAAATTTTGTCAAATTTAATTGATTAACCAAAAATGACAATTTTTTTAAAAAGTTTTATTCGTTTAATTTGTAAAAAAAAAAAAAAAAAAAAAAAAAAACACTATTCAAATTATTGGAATTTTGTAATGAAAATCACATGTGCATAATTTAAAAACAATTGACTCAAATATTTATTTGGTGTAGTAAAAATTATATAATCATTTTATATACATTTTTATATAAAAATTATATATTTTTATTTTATTTTTTTATGACAAATATTTACCAAAGTGTAAATTAAAAGACTGGACTTGACAATCTCATTTAAAATAAACAACTTATTTTTATTACATTTGTTTAAGTTTTAAAACCTTTTAAATCAAATGATATACTACATAAATATGTTTAATTATTTATAGATAAAACACATCCTATTTGATTATTTACATAAAATAAATAGTATTTATTATAGTATTAATAAACAGTTAAAAGTTGTCATGTAAAATAATATAAAGAAAAAGCTATATATATTTTTAAAACTATAATATGCAATATACAACCAAATATGTTTAGAACACAAAGGGTTCTAAAAACTAATTTTACAATTTTACAGAAAATCTGCACTAATGTCTTTAAAATTAAAGACATTAACGTTATGATTTACTTTAGAGATAAAAACAATGTGAAAAATGACTTGACAGGGTTTTTTACTACTCATGATTAAAATAAATCCCTGGAATATAAAATCCCAGAACAACAGCAAAGGACCTTCGTGAAGATGCAGGAGGAAACAGGTGGACAAGTATCTAGATCCACAGTAAAACGAGTCCTATATGGACATCACCTGAAAGGCTGCCTCAGCAAGGAAGAAGCCGCTGCTCCAAAACCACCATAAAAAAAGCCAGACTACAGTTTTCAAGTGCACATGGGGACAAAGATCTCACTTTTGGGGAAATGTCCTAAAACAAAATATCGAACTGTTTCGTCATAATTAGGGTAGAACAGTGAGATAAGTTTTTCCCTGAGCGCAAACTTACTCACCTTGACAGAAAACATGAAATAATTACACATGTCTGACGCAGACCAGACCAGGCCAAGCAAAGACAGACTCTGAAATAAGCTGCAAAAATACCCGTCACTGAATATATTGTCTTGAACAAGCTCTAACGTTTCATTAAAACACGTGACAAAGACTCAAATGTTACGCAATGACTCATAACATTATAAATTCAAATGTGTGAAGCCGCGGCCTGTCCTATCACGATTAAAAGAGATTTTAAGATTAAAAGAGTCATAAACTGATGAGAAATGCCATTACTCACAGTTTAAAAGCACTTGTGACACACCTTTAAGTGTGAAATGGTGTTGGGAATTCTGTCTCAACACGAAGACACAATCATAATATTGATATATAGAGTAGAACACGTATGTATAATATATAAGCGATACCATGAAATTGAATCATAGGATTAATATGACAGTCGGTCAAGTTATGGGCCTCTACATCATGTTTATATGAAATAAAAAAGATGGAAACAGAAACATTTTGGCTGTTCACTAGCAAACCACAGGATATAAATGAAAGGCCCCTTGCTGCCAAAGGTCAAAGGTTATGTGGTATGTTCTGGCCATCGAAGAGTGAAATAACAACATGACTCACAGCTATCTTTGTCTTATTCTACCACCATTGTACCACACACACAGAGAGACGAGAGAGAGAGAAAAAGCGTAAAGTTTAGTCTTGTCCAAGTCGCTGTTAGAATCGGATTTGAGCGCTCATTACAAAATCTTTGAATGTCACAATCATATTTCATGGGCTCTGTGACTTTAGAAGAAAATCTCAACTCTGGTGATTAGAACTTTGAAGCTCCCAAAAAGCCACATAAAAGCAGCAGAAACTGTAATCAATATGACTCAATATCCCTTCTATGGTAGGTTTACTCATACGGGGGACGTTTCCTAAATGGTCAATCATGTTACATACTGTTTACGAAGGACCCTAGTGCAAGATGCTGGAGGAAACAGGTAGCCACGAGTATCTAGATCCACACGCTCAAACGAGACCTATATTGACATAACCTGAAAAGCTGCTCAGCCAAGGAAGAAGCGCTGCTCCAAAACCGCCATAAAAAAGCCAGAAGTGCAACAGAACAGTTTGCAAGTGCACATGGGACAAAGATCTTACTTTTTGGAGAAATGTTCCTCTGGTATGATGAATTGGACCAGTTGCTAGGGTGGGTAGAGTCACGTTGGCGTAACCTCCTCGTGGTCTCGGTGGGGCGTGTCGGTGAGTTGTCGTGTGGATACTGCGGATATATAGCGTGAAGCCGCCACATGCGACTACGAGATGACGGTAGCCGTTCAACAATCCACGTGATAAGATGCATGGATTGAAGGTGTCAGATGCGGAGGCAGCTGTCTGTCTATATCTATCTGTCTGTCTGTCTGTATATCTGTCTGTCTATCTATCTATCTATCTATCTGTCTGTCTGTCTGTCTGTCTGTCTGTTTATCTGTCATATATCTATCTATCTGTCTGGTTTGTCCTATATCTATCTGTCTGTATGGCTATCTGTCTGTCTGTCTGTCTGTCATATCTATCTGTCTGTCTGTCTG
>JAVLUX010000001.1:41466404-41468904 GCA_032164185.1 Moxostoma hubbsi
TGTATGGATTACTTTTATGCAGCCTTTATGTGCTTTTTGGAGCTTCAAAGTTCTGGTCACCATTCGCTTGCACTGTGAGGATCTACAGCGCTGAAGTATTCTCCTAAAAATCTCCATTTGCGTTCTGCAGAATAAAGAAAGTCATACACATCTGGGACGACATGAGAGTGAGTAAATAATGATATAATTTTAGTTTTTGGGTGAACTTTGATCTCTGGATACACAAACACAATGACAAAGTTTGTGAAGCTCAAACACAGTCGATATCTTGCATTTTTATCCAGTTATTTTTCTATCTGGAGAATTCTGTCAGTGTGATTCATATTTCTGTGTGCAGGATTCGAGCGTTACTCTCCGCAGTTTGGTGTAAATGTTCATAAATGTGCTGTTTGCTGTGACAGGAGCTAATACAACACACGAATAACAGATTCATTTCATTCATGAGAGGTGGAGGACAGAGACAGAGTAAAAGATGATAATAGAAACGAGAGCACGAGGGAACGAGTGAGGAAAGAGAAAAGGGGGAGACAGGAGATATGATGTTTTTAATTTCCTGGCGCTGTGTCGGGCTCAGAGATCAACACTGGGACGTTATTTATAAGAGAGAGATCAGGCCATAAATAAACCAATGTTAGGACCAGTATTACTTCAGAGACTTAATGTGTTTGTTGGAGAGCACAACACCACGTCATCCACTTCTCTTCATGTTTTCATTTCAGACCAAGGAACTGAAACAGACTGCATGGAAAAGGTTTGTACACGGCGCTAACCAGACATGATGTGACACGTTTCCAGAGAACAGCTGTTGGTCTTTTAAATTAAAATGATACAGAATAGAATAGAATAAAATTTAATATAATTGAACAGAACAGAAGAGAAAGCAGAACAGAACAAAAGGAATAGAATAAAACAGAACAGATCAGAAAAGAATATAATGCAATCAAACAAAAAAGAAAATAGAATACAATAAAACTAAAAAACAAGGAAATAGAATACAATAAAACTAAAAAACAAGGGAATAGAATACAATAAAACTAAAAAAAAACAAGAGAATAGAATACAATAAAACTAAAAAAACAAGAAAATAGAATACAATAAAACTAAAAAAGTAATAGAATACAATTAGACAAAAAACAAATAAGAGAATAGAATACAATAAAACTAAAAAACAAGAAAATAGAATACAATAAAACAAAAAACAAGGAAATAGAATACAATAAAACTAAAAAACAAGGAAATAGAATACAATAAAACTAAAAAAGGTAATAGAATACAATTAGACAAAAACAAATAAGAGAATAGAATACAATAAAACTAAAAAACAAGAAAATAGAATACAATAAAACTAAAAAACAAGGAAATAGAATACAATAAAACTAAAAAAAGGGGAATAGAATACAATAAAACTAAAAAAGGTAATAGAATACAATTAGACAAAAAACAAATAAGAGAATAGAATACAATAAAACTAAAAAACAAGGGAATAGAATACAATAAATCTAAAAAACAAGAGAATAGAATACAATAAAACTAAAAAACAAGGGAATAGAATACAATAAAACTAAAAAAAAACAAGAGAATAGAATACAATAAAACTAAAAAAACAAGAAAATAGAATACAATAAAACTAAAAAAGTAATAGAATACAATTAGACAAAAAACAAATAAGAGAATAGAATACAATAAAACTAAAAAACAAGAAAATAGAATACAATAAAACAAAAAACAAGGAAATAGAATACAATAAAACTAAAAAACAAGGAAATAGAATACAATAAAACTAAAAAAGGTAATAGAATACAATTAGACAAAAACAAATAAGAGAATAGAATACAATAAAACTAAAAAACAAGAAAATAGAATACAATAAAACTAAAAAACAAGGAAATAGAATACAATAAAACTAAAAAAAGGGGAATAGAATACAATAAAACTAAAAAAGGTAATAGAATACAATTAGACAAAAAACAAATAAGAGAATAGAATACAATAAAACTAAAAAACAAGGGAATAGAATACAATAAATCTAAAAAACAAGAGAATAGAATACAATAAAATTAAAAAACAAGGGAATAGAATACAATAAAACTAAAAAAAAACAAGAGAATAGAATACAATAAAACTAAAAAACAAGGGAATAGAATACAATAAAACTAAAAAACAAGAGAATAGAATACAATAAAACTAAAAAAAACAAGAGAATAGAATACAATAAAACTAAAAAAACAAGGGAATAGAATACAAAAAACTAAAAAAACAAGGGAATAGAATACAATAAAACTAAAAAACAAGAGAATAGAATACAATAAAACTAAAAAACAAGGGAATAGAATACAATAAAACTAAAAAACAAGAAAATAGAATACAATAAAACTAAAAAACAAGAAAATAGAATACAATAAAACTAAAAAAACAAGAGAATAGAATACAATAAAACTATAAAAAGGGAATAGAATACAAAAAACTAAAAAAAAACAAGGGAATAGAATACAATTAGACA
>JAVLUX010000001.1:41473904-41476404 GCA_032164185.1 Moxostoma hubbsi
GGACTTTTATTATAAGAACATGCGATATCAAAACGGGACTTTTATTATGAAAACATGCGATATCAAAACGGGTCTTTTATTATGAAAACACGCGATATCAAAACGGGACTTTTATTATGAAAACATGCGATATCAAAACGGGACTTTTATTATGAAAACATGCGATATCAAAACGGGACTTTTATTATGAAAACATGCGAGATCAAAACGGGACTTTTATTATGAAAACATGCGATATCAAAACGGGACTTTTATTATGAAAACATGCGATATCAAAACGGGACTTTTATTATGAAAACACGATCGCCAGATGAATCCAGTTCAACACACTTGAGTCAATCGTATTAATTTCTTGTTATGTTTTGGTAAGTTTTTCATTCATAAATGCAGATGGTTTAAATCTAAACCCAACTTTAATCAGTGGAGGAATGAGGTTAAACTCTTGTGCAAATGTTTAAAATTAGTAAAAACTCGAAAAGCCCTTAAATTGACTTCCCTTTTTGATACGTTTAAAGTATTTTAAAAAGAAAAAGCCCCTTTTGATTTATTTTTCATTGTATTTTATTTATTGATTGATTTTTTTATATATATATAATTGTTTGTTCTATTGTGTGTTTTTGGTTTCTCTGTATTAACTGCTCAACCTTAGGCTGAATAATTGTTGATGTACCTTGTTTGTTTGTTGATACATGAATAAAAAAACTTTAAAAAAAACTTGAGTCAATCTCCATGACAAGCGTTCATTGATAAACATCCAATCGCACTTTTTGTCCATAAAAGTGATAAATCTGAGAAATATTGATATATTCTCCATTGTTTACATGAGATCTCGCCTTCGTCATCGTTCTTCATGTTGTAAAACTGTATATGATCTTATATACAGCAGTTAGTTCCGGTCCTCGATTCTGATTGGACGAGAGACGTTCCATGAGCACTGATGGTGTGACATCATCAGCACTCGGACGCTTCACTGTGTGTGTGTGTGTGTGTGTGTGTGTGTGTGTGTGTATCACTCCGCTTGTGTTCGTGCTGTTCTAAACTAAAGTGCATCTGTTAGGAGTAACTGGCTTTATTTTTGACATTACATATGTTAGCCAGCAGGTGGTGGCAACAGATCATTTTTGTGTGTAATATGAGCCAGTTGGTGACTTAAAGTGAATCCGTTAGTCATTGTTTACATACACTCACACACACACACTCACACACACACACACACTCACACACACACACACACTCACACGCACACACACACACACACTCACACACACACACACGCATACGCACACACACACACTCACACACACACACACTCACACACACTCACACGCACGCACACACACACACACACACACACACACACACACACACACACGCACTTACACTCGCACACGCTCACACACACTCACACACACACACACACGCATACGCACACACTCACACACACATCCAGCCTTCTCTCCTTGTTTTTCCAATAACTTGTGATACTATTTCTCAAGAGAATTTTTTTTAATAACTAATGAAGGTTTGGACGCATCATTTGTTTTGAACCAGCAATGGCAGATTCAGACTCGTGGCATAAGAAAGTAGTTCCATGCACAAATGCGTTTTTAAGACCGTACTTGGTTTTTCCCAATTTTTTTAAATGTACTTGTTCATTGAACTGTTGTATATAAGCAATATCAGACTCGTAATCATGCGATATGGCCCTATATCAGCACTGCTGTAATTACCTACGGCACTCGACCTACGGCCGAATCACAGCAGTGCTGATATAGGGCCATATCGCACTCTTGCTCGTGTGATATTACTTAAATATATCTCTAAATATAACTCTTGTTAATATCTCATAAATAAGAGTCTCATAAACAAATCAAGCCGTCTCCAAAGTCTATTTTTAAAAATGTGGCGTAGTTTTATTCATAATAGTCGAGCAGTGCGGTCAGATTTAGTGTTGACTTTGAGAGGCGGAGCCTTAATTTTACTCTGAACGCTTCCAGCGATTTTTACAGAGAATAAAAGCTGCAGGAACCTCATTTTGTGTTCGATCATCTTCAAATTTGAAACGTCACTTCTTTAGACTCGTGACTTTGAGAACATCGTATTTCTTGGGTGTCTTGACAATTTTATTATAGTTGTTTAGATTATTAAAACATGTTTTTATATAGGAGTCTAGTCTTAGGTCAGTATTCAGGTGTTTCACTCACTCCGTGCAGTTCACTTCTGATTCTGAATAACACTTTCGCCACAGGGTTTGTAGACTCTGATTGCATCTCCACCAGCTCATCCAGCTGTTTGGGGATCTTTATACGGTTTACCTGTAGGGGGAAACAGAGAGATGAGACACCGCCAATGCAGACATTTGGTTTAGAGAAGTTTGAGAGAGTGAGCGGTGTTGCTGCGCCGTTGTAGAGTTGTAGCCACTACCATCCACCCCAACGGAGCAGCCGTGGCCATCCGCCGGAGGACGGAGCAGCCCGGCCGTCTGGAAGTGGAGGAACGG
>JAVLUX010000001.1:41496404-41498904 GCA_032164185.1 Moxostoma hubbsi
ATCCAATAGAATTACACAGAACAGATCCAATAGAATCACACAGAACAGATCCAATAGAATCACACTGAACAGATCCAATAGAATCACACAGAACAGATCTAATAGAATCACACAGAACAGATCCAATAGAATCACACAGAACAGATCCAATAGAATAACACTGAACAGATCCAATAGAATCACACTGAACAGATCTAATAGAATCACACAGAACAGATCTAATCGAATCACACTGAACAGATCTAATCGAATCAAACAGAACAGATCTAATAGAATCACACAGAACAGATCCAATAGAATCACACTGAACAGATCTAATAGAATCACACAGAACAGATCCAATAGAATCACACTGAACAGATCCAATAGAATCACACTGAACAGATCTAATAGAATCACACAGAACAGATCCAATAGAATCACACAGAACAGATCCAATAGAATTACACAGAACAGATCCAATAGAATCACACAGAACAGATCCAATAGAATTACACTGAACAGATCCAATAGAATCACACAGAACAGATCCAATAGAATCACACAGAACAGATCCAATAGAATCACACAGAACAGATCCAATAGAATCACACTGAACAGATCCAATAGAATCACACTGAACAGATCTAATAGAATCACACAGAACAGATCCAATAGAATCAAACAGAACAGATCCAATAGAATCACACAGAACAGATCCAATAGAATCACACAGAACAGATCCAATAGAATTACACTGAACAGATCCAATAGAATCACACTGAACAGATCCAATAGAATCACACAGAACAGATCCAATAGAATCACACAGAACAGATCCAATAGAATCACACAGAACAGATCCAATAGAATCACACAGAACAGATCCAATAGAATCACACTGAACAGATCCAATAGAATCACACAGAACAGATCTAATAGAATTACACAGAACAGATCCAATAGAATCACACTGAACAGATCCAATAGAATCACACAGAACAGATCTAATAGAATCACACAGAACAGATCCAATAGAATCACACAGAACAGATCTAATAGAATCACACAGAACAGATCTAATAGAATCACACAGAACAGATCCAATAGAATCACACTGAACAGATCCAATAGAATCACACAGAACAGATCTAATAGAATCACACAGAACAGATCCAATAGAATCACACTGAACAGATCCAATAGAATCACACAGAACAGATCCAATAGAATCACACAGAACAGATCTAATAGAATCACACAGAACAGATCCAATAGAATCACACTGAACAGATCCAATAGAATCACACTGAACAGATCTAATAGAATCACACTGAACAGATCCAATAGAATCACACAGAACAGATCCAATAGAATCACACAGAACAGATCCAATAGAATCACACTGAACAGATCCAATAGAATCACACAGAACAGATCTAATAGAATCACACTGAACAGATCCAATAGAATCACACAGAACAGATCCAATAGAATCACACAGCACATACTCTACTAAAGCAACACACAATCCACCATATGATAAAGAAATAATTTGAAGAAGCTACAAATAAATTCTCTTAATGTTAGTTTTTAGCTCTGACACCAGCAGCTTATAAAATAAGCAAAGATATGTTACAAGAAAAGTTTCAACTGGAGCTCACAGATATGACTCTTCCCGGAGAGGTTTGATTGGGTTTCAAGTTAATGCCCATTAACATCACAGAGGCATAAAATAAAGGCGAGAGATGCGTGAAATTAGGCCCGGCCTGGTGGAGGAGTTTTCTCTTTTGTTTGGAGGTAAAATGGTTCCCTGGAGAGTTGTTGGGAGAGAATCCATCTTGCCTCTCCACTCGGATGGAAAGAACCTCCCCAAACTCTCTGAATGTCTTGAGCATGAGAAGAGAGATGAAGAGGAAGGAAGAGAGGAGAGGAAGCTTCCCTGCTCTTTCGAATGGATGCAATAAATATACTAATGAGCTCACATTCAATCCAGCAGCAGCTGTTTGAGTTTATTCGGCTGAAATTGGCACTAACAAAGTTACCTTCTGTTTCTCTGAAGATTCAAAAATCCAAACCAACCAGCTGCGAGGTGAATCGCAACATTACAAACTTTGATTTGAAGCAAAAAAAGGTTGTGTACTTAATGTCTTTCATGAGGGAATGAACTACAATCCCATGAAGCATTGCAAAGGATGTTCTACGTATGGAAAAAAAATATAATTTAATTTAAATGCAAAATATTCCGAAATGTACAAGTAGTTTGACAGTGTTGAGAGACTGACTTGATTGCTGCAGAGCTCTTTTCCCGAGCTTTGTTTGTTGCAATTCTCTGATTGGTGGATTATGGGTAGTGTAGTTCTTCAACGGGAATTCTGCGTTTATACATGTTTTTTTTTTTCAACGAAGTTAAAATTATGTGGACTGCTGGCTTTGACAGAAGCACATCCATGAATTAAAAACATCAGAGTTGGGGGCCTGTTTAGCTTAGCGAGTATTGATGCTAACTATCACCCCTGGA
>JAVLUX010000001.1:41518904-41526404 GCA_032164185.1 Moxostoma hubbsi
GGATGTCACATTGGGATGTCACATTGGGATGTTACATTGTGATGTCACATTGTGATGTCACATTGTGATGTCACATTGGGATGTCACATTGGGATGTCACATTGGGATGTTACATTGTGATGTCACATTGTGATGTTACATTGTGATATTACATTGTGATGTCACATTGTGATGTTACATTGTCATATTAGAGGTTTATTGGGAATTCAACATCGTAACCTAAAAATGGCAAAACCCCCTTCTAATGAGAGTTAATGACCACTCTAGTGTTCTTTAAAGGGGTCTTGACACGAGGAATCAAATTTACCTTGATCGTTTGACATATAAGAGGTATTTGAAATACTATACGTCTTCCTCGCTGCGAAAGAGTATTTGTTCAAACCAAGCTGTCAAAACGAGCCGTTCTCTACTTCCTGCTCATTGTGATGTCACATTGTGATGTCACATTGTGATATTACATTGTGATGTCACATTGTGATTTTACATTGTGATGTCACATTGTGATGTTACATTGTGATGTCACATTGGGATGTCACATTGGGATGTCACATTGTGATGTCACATTGTGATGTTACATTGTGATGTCACATTGGGATGTCACATTGTGATGTTACATTGTGATGTTACATTGTGATGTTACATTGGGATGTTACATTGGGATGTCACATTGGGATGTCACATTGTGATGTTACATTGGGATGTTACATTGTGATGTCACATTGGGATGTCACATTGGGATGTTACATTGGGATGTCACATTGGGATGTCACATTGGGATGTCACATTGTGATGTCACATTGTGATGCTACATTGTGATGTTACATTGTGATGTCACATTGGGATGTCACATTGTGATGTCACATTGTGATGCTACATTGTGATGTTACATTGTGATGTTACATTGTGATGTCACATTGTGATGTCTCATTGTGATGTTACATTGTGATGTCTCATTGTGATGTTACATTGTGATGTCACATTGGGATGTCACATTGGGATGTCACATTGGGATGTCACATTGTGATGTCACATTGTGATGTCACATTGGGATGTCACATTGTGATGTCACATTGTGATGTCACATTGGGATGTCACATTGTGATGTCACATTGTGATGTCACATTGTGATGCTACATTGTGATGTCACATTGTGATGTCACATTGTGATGTCACATTGGGATGTCACATTGTGATGTCACATTGTGATGCTACATTGTGATGTTACATTGTGATGTTACATTGTGATGTCTCATTGTGATGTCTCATTGTGATGTTACATTGTGATGTCTCATTGGGATGTTACATTGGGATGTCACATTGGGATGTCACATTGGGATGTCACATTGGGATGTTACATTGTGATGTCACATTGTGATGTCACATTGTGATGTCACATTGGGATGTCACATTGTGATGTTACATTGTGATGTCACATTGTGATGTTACATTGGGATGTCACATTGTGATGTCACATTGTGATGTCACATTGTGATGTTACATTGTGATGTCACATTGGGATGTCACATTGTGATGTCTCATTGGGATGTCACATTGGGATGTCACATTGGGATGTCACATTGGGATGTCACATTGGGATGCTACATTGTGATGTTACATTGTGATGCTACATTGTGATGCTACATTGTGATGCTACATTGTGATGTTACATTGTGATGTCTCATTGTGATGTCACATTGTGATGTCACATTGGGATGTCACATTGTGATGTCACATTGTGATGTTACATTGTGATGCTACATTGTGATGTCACATTGTGATGTCACATTGTGATGTCACATTGGGATGTCACATTGTGATGTCACATTGTGATGCTACATTGTGATGTTACATTGTGATGTTACATTGTGATGTTACATTGTGATGTCTCATTGTGATGTTACATTGTGATGTCTCATTGTGATGTTACATTGGGATGTCACATTGGGATGTCACATTGGGATGTCACATTGGGATGTCACATTGGGATGTTACATTGTGATGTCACATTGTGATGTCACATTGTGATGTCACATTGGGATGTCACATTGTGATGTTACATTGTGATGTCACATTGTGATGTTACATTGGGATGTCACATTGTGATGTCACATTGTGATGTCACATTGTGATGTTACATTGGGATGTCACATTGGGATGTCACATTGTGATGTTACATTGTGATGTCTCATTGTGATGTCTCATTGTGATGTCACATTGTGATGTCACATTGTGATGTTACATTGTGATGTCTCATTGTGATGTCACATTGTGATGTCTCATTGTGATGTCTCATTGTGATGTTACATTGTGATGTCTCATTGTGATGTCTCATTGTGATGTTACATTGTGATGTCTCATTGTGATGTCTCATTGTGATGTCACATTGTGATGTTACATTGTGATGTCTCATTGTGATGTTATATTGTGATGTTACATTGGGATGTTACATTGTGATGTTACATTGTGATGCTACATTGTGATGTTACATTGGGATGTTACATTGGGATGTCACATTGGGATGTTACATTGGGATGTCACATTGTGATGTTACATTGGGATGTCACATTGGGATGTCACATTGTGATGTCACATTGGGATGTCACATTGGGATGTCACATTGTGATGTCACATTGGGATGTCACATTGTGATGCTACATTGTGATGTTACATTGGGATGTCACATTGGGATGTCACATTGTGATGTCACATTGTGATGTCTCATTGTGATGTTACATTGTGATGTTACATTGTGATGTCTCATTGTGATGTCACATTGTGATGTCTCATTGTGATGTTACATTGTGATGTCACATTGTGATGTCTCATTGGGATGTCACATTGGGATGTCACATTGGGATGTCACATTGGGATGTCACATTGTGATGTTACATTGTGATGCTACATTGTGATGTCACATTGTGATGTCACATTGGGATGTCACATTGTGATGTTACATTGTGATGCTACATTGTGATGTTACATTGTGATGTTACATTGTGATGTCTCATTGTGATGTCACATTGTGATGCTACATTGTGATGTTACATTGGGTTGTTACATTGTGATGTCACATTGTGATGTTACATTGTGATGTCACATTGTGATGTCACATTGGGATGTCACATTGTGATGTCACATTGTGATGTCACATTGTGATGCTACATTGTGATGTTACATTGTGATGTTACATTGTGATGCTACATTGTGATGTTACATTGTGATGCTACATTGTGATGTTACATTGTGATGTCACATTGTGATGTTACATTGTGATGTCACATTGTGATGTCACATTGGGATGTTACATTGTGATGTCACATTGTGATGTTACATTGTGATGCTACATTGTGATGTTACATTGTGATGTTACATTGTGATGCTACATTGTGATGTCACACTGTGATGCTACATTGTGATGTTACATTGTGATGTCTCATTGTGATGTTACATTGTGATGTCTCATTGTGATGTCACACCGTGGTAAACATTTGCATCTGACCGCCTCCACAACATCACAACAACGCCTGCTTAACCGCATTACTTCAGTAGCCCCACACTATGTGAGATGGCCTGTCAATCAAGAGGAGAGAGCCAATCAGAACAGTGGGCGTTTACTGTCAAGTCTTAAAGGAGAAACAGAGGGTGGAAGATATTACGTTTTACAAATTTATGACTCTTTTTTTTTTTGTGTGTATGTGTGTGTGTGTGGGTGTGTGTGTGTGTGCAAAAAACTAATAATATTATAAGTTAACCTGGAAAAAAAAAGGCATGTGATGACCCCTTTCAAAGGTCTTAAAACCAAAACTACCAAAGTGTCAAATCAAAACTACATTATTTCTGTATTAGTGTTGGTTGCTAAGGCAAGTATCACTACTGTTGTTGCTTATACTTAATAATAGTGATACTGGAAACATTTTTAAATACCTCACAATGCCCTATCTAACGGCTAGAACAACATTGCAGTCTCATGGCAACATAGTAACAACCACTGAAACCTCATCTCAATCTCATAGCATCCTGGCAACAGCAAAGCCATGGCAACCACAAACACCGAAGCAAACTGGCAGCGAGTATATTAAAAAAAAAAAAAAAAAAAAAAATCGGTAATTATACTAATTATTATTGTTATTATTTGGCTGGGAATAGGTCAAATTAACAAAATGTCCAATATTGGAAATTGTAAAACAGGCAGAAATGCTTTAACACACACACACACACACAAACACACACAAATGTGAGTGTCATTACAATATTTACTTACAGTAATTATTTAGCACTTTAACAATGATAAATAATACATTCCTACATCAATTATTGACAAGTTACCTCACCCAAATGCTCAAAAAACTAAGCGTTTCTCAACTCTACCAATCTGTCAATCAGTCCCTGAAGAGGGCGGGGCGAAGGTTTCCAAATAAGGAAAAAGTGGCTTTGGTGACGTCACCCGCTGGCCAGCGCCCCTTGAGCTGGAGGTAAGCGCGAGAGGGAGAAGGTGAAGTTCCTGTAAACGCAAGTTGCTGTGGGGAAAACGAAGGACGAATGTGTTTAATTTAAAACGCTTTTCATCGAGCATTTCGCGGCAGCTCATTTCGATCTAGAAGGCGGTTGCTGGACGTTATTGGAGTGCGAGGGGGCGGGTGTCTCGCGCTCGTCTCGCGCAGCCTCACATGCTCTCATGAAACGAACACACGGACGATTTACTTCCACATTTATCGCTTATTTTCGGGACTCTCGGGATAAACCCCACTGGAGTCGATGCGAGGCCTTCTAACGGATATTCACCGCTTATAATACGTGTTTCAATTGTAGTCGTTATTTTGCTCCCCGGCTCAGTCCAGCGTTCGTTCGTTGGATTCGATATGAATTCCAGTCCGCTTCCGAACGGCAGACTGCTGCCGGACAGCCAGAGCTGGAACTCCTCCGGTTCCGACGAGGACCTGGACGCCGAACCGGGTCTCGGACCACAAGGGGTGGTGGAATTCAGCGGTGTGCTCAGTAAGGTGGGTTAAGTACAAGAAACGACCATCTGAACAGGGAAAGCTTGTGTTTATGTGTGTGTTTACACCTGATCACATGTAAACAAACGTGAATCTCACGAAACATGTCAAGGACATGGCCAAAATTTTCAATGCGGAATAATACTTCTGTAATGTATACTTTTGCGCACATTTATTTTTTGCATTGCGACATTATTTACATGACAGTTAATCACATGTCTATGGCAAGCCAGTTTAGCTTCTAATGCCTCTAGCCTTACTCGTAATTGTACAAGTAATATTGCAAGTAGAGAGCAAACAAGAGCAGTTAAAGAGCTCTAAAATTAAACATATCTTTATTGTGATTTTACTGGTAAAAATACAATTAGAAAGCTCTCTAATTTAATTAATTACTAGTAAAAATGGAATTACAGAGCGCTCTAATTGGAATTGTTACTAGCAAAAATGGAATTACGGATGCTCCAATTGGAATTGTTACTAGCAAAAATGGAATTACGGATGCTCTAATTGGAATTGTTACTAGCAAAAATGGAATTACAGAGCGCTCTAATTGGAATTGTTACTTGTAATAATTAAATGGCAGAGCTCTGTAATTAAAAATTAATGGTAATCAATGGAATTTTACGACAAGTAAACATTCAGATAGCGAGTTCTGTAATTTGTATTCTTGCTAGTCAATCAGAGAGCATACAATTGATTTTTACTAGTTAGAATTGTAATTACGGAGCTCTGAAATTAAACATATGTTTAATGTGACAGAGGGTTCTGTAATTGAAAATCTAGCTAGTAAAAATTAAATTAGAGCTCTTTAATAAGAGTTCTGGCTTGTAAATTGCAGTTTTGACGAGTGACGCTGGGAACATTAAAAGATCATTTGGCTTTCCATACATGTCCCCTCCCCCATTTCTCATTACCGTAATGGGCCCAATGTTTTAACTGTGAGTGTCAGTGGTGACACTCATTATATGCCCATTACTGTCTGTACACAATTATTTTGAAATTAAATCCTAAATTCAAGGCAGTACAACATGGAGTACTGTAATGTTTTTATGGTGGATGATGACCATATGCTGCTTTTTAGACAACAAGCCCCAAGCTTATGCTACCTAAAATGGTTTAATTACCATTTTTAATGAATACACAACGTATTTCTGCATACATGTTGTTCTTTATGCATGCACAATTGTTTAGAAAGTATACGTGAGGGGCTGACGGGGTTAGTCATGGTTACTAGAGTTCATCTGATGGGATTACAAGAGGAAACCTCTCCATGACTCAGACAGCTGATCATCTGTTTTTGTGATGAGAGGAGCATGTTCCATTAGAGCTTTACTGATTAAATACACCTGTAATGACCCCTGACCCATTAGCAAATCAGTGTAAAGAGAGTTTATTGGCAATTGGTCATTATAGTCCTCTGTATGCATTCATTAGAAATACTGTGGATTGTAGTCATCAATAAACAACGTGGCTTTGTTTCTGTTTGTTCGTTGTGGGTTACAGCCATTGTTTCCTTGTAACAGTGGCGTTTAATCATTCATGTTCCCTCTACAGTGGACAAACTACATTCACGGCTGGCAGGACCGCTGGGTCGTCCTGAAGAACAACACCTTGAGTTACTACAAGTCCCAGGATGAGCGGGAATATGGCTGCCGTGGTTCCCTCTGCCTCAGCAAGGCTGTCATCACAGTGAGTATCCTGGGGAAAGATCCCTCCAGACAGCCGTGGGAATTTCAGAGGGATGAATTAGAGTATATGCCAGCATGTTTTTAGCATGTTTTAGCACTTCGTTAGGCGATGCTAGCACGTGTTTAGCATGTTTTAGCACTTCGCTAGGCGATGCCAGCATGTGTTAGCATGATGCTAGCAGGTTTTTAGCATGTTTTAGCACTTCATTAGGTGATGCCAGCAAATGTTAGCATGATGCTAGCATGTTTTTAGCATGTTTTAGCACTTCGCTAGGTGATGCCAGCATGTGTTAGCATGATGCTAGCACGTTTTTAGCATGTTTTAGCACTTCGCTAGGCGATGTTAGCATGATGCTAGCACGTTTTTAGCATGTTTTAGCACTTCGCTAGGCGATGCCAGCATGTGTTAGTATGATGCTAGCACGTGTTTAGCATGTTTTAGCACTTCGCTAGGCGATGCCAGCATGTGTTAGCATGATGCTAGCACGTTTTTAGCATGTTTTAGCACTTCGCTAGGCGATGCCAGCATGTGTTAGCATGATGCTAGCACGTTTTTAGCATGTTTTAGCACTTCGCTAGGCGATGCCAGCATGTGTTAGCATGATGCTAACACGTTTTTAGCATGTTTTAGGGTGTGGCTATGAAGATTTTATGTCATTTCTTATTGGCTGCTTGATAATAAGAGGAAAAATAGGCAAACCTGTCGAGTGTACGATGGTCATTTACTGTTTGAGTTCTTAAGCCGTATTGTGATTTATGTTTTAAAATCAGTACAGATTTATATCGGTTACTGGGTATCAATATTAGCCAAAATG
>JAVLUX010000001.1:41531404-41533904 GCA_032164185.1 Moxostoma hubbsi
TAATCCCCATTCATCATAAGCACTGTTCACAGACTCTGTACAAAGTGACATCACATTGTACAGGCCCCGCCCACAACTGTTGACTGACACTGCCGACGGACATGTTTGTTTGTGTGTGTTGTTTCGTTATAGCGCATAGCGAATGGTGTAACAATATTTGTGTGTGTGTGTGTGTGTTGGTCATCCATCGTTGCAAATCTGCTGATAAAACTCTAAAATAAATAAATATATAAAATAAACATTCGGAAACTTCCTGGTTCATTCTCAAAGTTATGAGTCTCTCCCTCATCAGTGTCTGACCCCAGTTCAAATATATCGGGCTGAACACTATTTTCACTGTCAGTCATTTAGCTAATGTCTAGTTATCCCAAGCGGAGATGTCAAAACTCCGCCCTAGGGGCGGGGGAACACCAGCTCATTTGCATTTAAAGACACGCACACACAAACGGCAATTTTTGAGTGGGAATAAAAATGAGCCATTTTCAGCATGGTATAATAAATGATCTGAGGGGTTTTTTGAACATGCACAAATTTGCAGAAGACTCAAATGTGAAAACATCCATCTTTCAAGCCAACGTTTCGGAAATCTGCTTCCTGCACAATCAATGAAGGGAGTTATTTAGGACATTTCCTCTTCACATGGGGTAACCTCCTCGTGGTGGTGATTAGTGGTTCTCGCTCTCAATGGGGTGTGTGGTGAGTTGTGTGTGGATCGCGGAGAGTAGCATGAGCCTCCACATGCTGTGAGTCTCCATAGCAACCATAATTGGCCTGGTTGCTAGGGAGGGTAGAGTCACATGGGGTAACCTCCTTGTGGTGGTGATTCGTGGTTCTCGCTCTCAATGGGGTGTGTGGTGAGTTGTGCGTGGATCATGGAGAGTAGCATGAGCCTCCACATGCTGTGAGTCTCCATAGCAACCAAATTGGCCTGGTTGCTAGGGAGGGTAGAGCCACATGGGGTAACCTCCTTGTGGTGGTGATTAGTGGCTCTCGCTCTCGATGGGGCGTGTGGTGAGTTGTGTGTGGATCGTGGAGAGTAGCATGAGCCTCCACATGCTGTGAGTCTCCATAGCAACCAAATTGGCCCGGTTGCTAGGGAGGGTAGAGTCACATGAGTCCAATATCAATAGTTAAAAACCGTAAGCGCTGCCTTTCTGTAGCGCTACAAAAAATTGCTGTTTGTTTTGAGCGACCAGATTAGACACGCCCTAACAGTGCTACTCAACGAATGGCGTGAGTTGGGGGTGTGGCTATCCATATATATTCTTACATACAGCTTTAAGTAATGTAGAGGTTTGCCCTCGTTACTAAATTGCATCTTTACTAAAGTGATATTTGGTGTTTTTTAACACACATCTGCCTCTTATTACGAATGTTTTTTTAAACAAAGCTTGTAAATATCAATATCACTTCTCACAAGCCATGCCCGACTGTTTGTACCATCTATGCACAAACACACACTTGTAATGGCCTGATGCATATTTGATAAAGGCAAGGCCGTTTGTACTTACAGCTGCTGAACAGGGAGCAAGGGAGTCAAGTGCATTTTAAAATGTCAATGACTTTGTGTGCGAGTGTGTTTGCGTTTGTATTTTCGATTAGTGTGCTCTTATAAACCCCAGAGGAGTGATATCAACCGACTCGTTCTCGTTGACAGAGCCATTGTGTGCATGTCCTCGCCATCTTTTACATGGTAAACTCTGGGCTTGAGTCACCATCTGAAGCTGTGGTTGTGACCTGGTTTAGGCACAGAGCAATGTAGGTACACAAAGTGTGTTTGCTTGCGTTAGCATCGACAACACAAGCTAGTTTCTTTGTCTGGAACAGACAGCTGGACTTGTCTTGTCTCGCTCAGTTCTGGTCAAAATTAAATGGTAAATGGTCTGAACTTAACCTTAGAGGTTACCAAAGCGCTTTACACTGTGTCTCACTCACACACACACACACACACACACACACACACACACACACACCAATGTTGGCAGAGCTGCCATGCAAGGTGCCAGCCTGCCATTGGGATTAACTTGGGGTTCAGTGTCTTGCCCAAGGACACTTGGGCATGTGGAGTCGTGTGGGCCGGGACTCGAACCGCCAACCCTATGATCATTTACTCTGCCATCTTACCTGCCATCCCAGATGGGTATACATTTCTTCTGCAGAACACAAATGAAGATTTTTAGAAGAGCATTTCAGCTCTGTAGGTCCTCACAATGCAAGTGAATGGTCATTCAGGCCTTTTGAAGCACCAACAATTATGTAAAGGCAGCATGAACGTACTCCATAAGACTCCAGTGGTTTAATCAACGTCTTCTGAAGCGATCCAGTTGGGTTTGGGTGAGAACGGACCAAAATATAACTCCTTTTTCTGTGCCCGAGACACTGTGGCTTGAAGGCCCCTCCAGGTCTCCGTCTATCCATTAGATGACCAGATGGAGGAGCCAGCATGGCTGGAATCGGGCAGATTCGTCTTCGTGAAGGACGCATGAATCATGGGATATCC
>JAVLUX010000001.1:41543904-41548904 GCA_032164185.1 Moxostoma hubbsi
CACATATACTCAATCACACACACACACACACATATACTCAATCACACACACACACACACATATATACTCAATCACACTGACACACACACACACACACACACACACACCCCTCCACTCATCACTCTATTGACTGTGGAATTCCCCCTCTACGATGACTCAAACACACATGTGGCTTCTCTCAGGAAACAGGCCTCATGGTCCGAATCACTTCCCAAATTCTGGAGCTTTCTATCACTTTCTCTCTCTGGTCAGGGTTCAAAGAGAATATTCTAGAACCACAGAGACACGTGTAAGGCTAGTCTATAGTGGTAGACCAGGCTTCACCTAGTTGGCCTACAAATGATTACGAAATATTGTTCTGCTAATGTGTTCATTCCTGATCACGCACATCTCGGAACATCTTGACCTCGGAGAACTCGGCTGGTGGAAGAGCGTTGATGATTGGTTAAAACTAATGGTGGGTGTGGTTTGGACACAACGTCAGCTCAGGAGTTGCTACCTAGGTCACTAGGATGGATTAGGATGGATAACTTTGAAGCCCGTCTCAACAATTCCCAATGTGCTCCAAGTCCTCGTGGTGGCGTCGTGACTCGCCTCAATCCGGGGGGCGAATCACAGTTGCCTCCGAGTCGGAGTACGTCAATCCGCGCATTTTATCACATGGCTGGTTGAGTCCGTTACCGTGGAGACATGGCGTGTGTGGAGGCTTCACGCTATTCTCAATGGCATCCACGCGCCCCACCAAGAGCGAACCATATTATAGCGACCACGACGAGGTTACCCCATGTGACTCTACCCTCCCTAGCAACCGGCCCAATTTGGTTGCCTAGGAGACCTGGCTGGAGTCACTCGGCACACCTTGGATTCAAACTCACGACTCCAGGTGTGCTAGTCAGCGTCAGTACTCGCTGAGCTACCCAGGTAACGGATGTGCGGTTGTTGCTGAGCAGTGCTGGCCAATCAGAATAGAGTATTCCATAATTACATTGTTCACCTTTAATAACAAATCTGTGAGTTCAGTGGAATATATAAACAGGTCTGTATGTGCTGTAGTGCTGTTTGGATCTGCCTGTTGTTACAGTTGCTAATCTCTGAACTCAATCAGTGCTGCATTGTGTTAACCCATTCACTGTGACCAATCTAACAGACGCCGCCGCACACACACACACACTCTCTCTCTCTCTCACACACACACTCTCTCTCTCTCTCGCTCTCCCTTCTGTAACCCGTACATGATGTTTATTGATTGTCTGTGTTTGTGCTCTGTGATATGGCATTATTGGATGATGAAGTTTATCATCTGCGCACCTGCCGCTGAGCACATTGATTTGATATCTCTGACACAGGTGTTCCTGCCCTCTGATTGGTTGTCACAGAAACAGTGTTTGACTGGCAGAGACACTGAATGGTTATTCTCTGCTTTTACCCGATAGTAACCTCTGAATCTGCCCGCTCAACCGCACACAGATCTCACTGTTGCCATCTAGTGGTGGGGAATGCTAATGTCTCACTAATCATTGAAAGACGTGCATTATACAGATGTAACTGGACAGCACTGACAGTGTTGCATACTTCTGTTTGAAATCACAGCATATCCTTTTTAACAAAACGCAGTAGGCATGCTTCTACACAGCCCGTGGAAGTATCTGGATAAGACAGGTGTGCGTATGTCTGTGTGCGCACGTCTGCGCGCGTGTGCGTGCCTGAGTGTGCGTGCCTGCGAGTGCGTGTGCGAGTGTGTGCGCGCGTCCGTGCGCATGTGAGTCTGTGCGTGTGCGAGTGTGTGCGCGCGTCCGTGCGCATGTGAGTCTGTGCGTGTCTGTGTGTGCGTGCGTGAGCGTGTGCGTGCGTGCGCGTGAGCGTGTGTGTGCGTGCGCGCGCGTGAGCGTAAGCGCCTGCGTGCGCGTGCCTGTGTGTGTGTGCGTGCGTGCCTGTGTGCGTGCCTGTGTGTGTGTGTATGCGTGCGTCTGTGTGTGCGTCTGTGCGTGTGTGCGCGTGCGTCTGTGCGTGTGTGTGCGTGCGCGCGTGCGTGCCTGTGTGTGTGTGTGTGTGTGTGTGTGTGCGTGTGTTGGGACGTGAATAGAGGACACGCAAAAAACAGCAGAATCTGCATGATAATTAAAATATTATTTATATTGTCAAGCCGGTTCTTGCCGCCTCCTTGCCCATCTAAATCCTTTACACTGGTGCCGAAACCCGGGAAGGAGGAGGGATACGCCGTAGTAGAGTTACCGTCCACCACAACGGAGCAGCTGCGGCTATCTGCCGGGGGACGAGGAGCCCAGGGCTCCCGGGACCCGCCCTGCCACACTTTAAAAATCAAACATGGCGCTACTGCAAATCCTCTTATTTACAAAAATGCCCACGCATGTGCAGTAAGTGGTGGCAGAATGCCCACGATTAGAGGATTAAACGAAAGTATGACATAAATACCAACATATTCTTAGCGATACAATTACTATAATCATAAGAGTAAATAACAAACATGCAATCGTTGTATGATCGGTTGAAATGATCTCAGTCCAGTCAGATCTGTTGATGATCTTGAGGCCACAACAGTCAACGAGAGCACCCGGAATAACTTTTCCATTTCAAAAGTAGAGACACAAGACGTAAACAATATGTGTTAACATCATTAATCGCTGATAAAATGACATCATGACCTCAAAGTCTGTGTAAAGATACATTATATCCGATATTAGAACTCCGTTGCCTTGACGACGTACACAAACAGAGGCCACGTTCACACGGCAGCAGAGTGCAGTTGTCAGAGTGCTTAATGCGGTTACACTCACACACAGTTTGGTTATTTACGCGAGTGACAGCCGCATTTATAACCGAACTGACCGATGCTAACGTTCGGGTCTCGCAAACGGAGTCCCCGCAAACCCGTGCTGTGTGAACCGAAGCAGACTGGACAGCTAGTTGTTAGTGAATGCACCGTGTCTCGTGCGTTTACAAAGACAGAGAAGTGGTAAATGGTCTGCACTTATATTGCGCCTTTTTAACCGTAGCGGTATTGAAAGCGCCTTACACTGTGACTCATTCACCCAATCACACGCCAATGATGGCAGAGCTGCCATGCAAGGCGCTAGCCCACGCTAGCAACTTGGGGTTCAGTGTCTTGCCCAAGGACACTTCGGCACGGGGAGTCACGTGGGCCGTGAACCGAACCCTGCGATTAGTGGCCGACCACTCGCGGGCACGAGCCGCGCAACATGGCTTCAGTTGTGATAAGACATACCTTAATGGATGTCGCCATCTTTTAGTCACTGTCACTATGGTTACAGCTGTTAGAATACGGTTGTGACTTCGGGACATTTCAAGACTCCCACCTGTAAGTGAATGCGGTTGTCAAACGCAAACACCGTCTGTATTATTATCTTAAACTTGACGAATATTCGAATTGGGCTGTACCCTTGGTCATGACCCCATGTTTGACCCCTTGCATCTGTATATAATGCTAGTGAACCGCCAGAGAACTTAAGCCAACTTTGACATGTATTTTATATATATATATATATTAATCTCTATGCAAGAATATGACCGCTGATGGTTGTTGGTACACGAGCTGGAGTTCATGCATGACTGCTTTGCCCGATGTGACAGAACGCAATATAGTGATCATTGGCGTTGGCCAAAACTTTGCATCTGTCTGTCTTCAGAGTGACCGTATTCGTCAATCTTGTTTCTCTCTCTAGGCTGAATCTGGTTATGGTTCTGAGTCCAGTTTGAGGAGACATGGATCCATGCTTTCCCTCACATCTGCCACCAGCGGGTACTCTGCCACCTCTACTTCCTCCTTTAAGGTGAGAACATACACATACGCGCACACACATACACACACACACACACACATATACACGCACACACACGCGCACACACATATACACGCGCGCACACACACACACATATACGCGCGCACACACATACACACACATACGCGCGCACGCGCACACACGCGCGCACACACACGTACACACACACGTACACACACACACGTGCACGCACACATACACACACATACGCGCACACGCACACATACACACGCACATACACATACACACACGCGCGCACACACGTACACATACGCGCACACACAAACATACACACACGTACATACACACACACACACGTTTCCACCTTCAGGTATAAAGCATGTGATACTCAGATAAGTGCTTGTGTGTGCGGTCCACAGAAGGGTCACAGTCTGCGGGAGAAGCTGGCGGAGATGGAGACGTTTCGTGACATCCTGTGCAGGCAGGTGGACACACTGCAGAAGTACTTTGACGGCTGCTCTGATGCAGTGACTAAAGATGAGCTCCAGAGAGACAAGAGTGAGTACAAACGCACACTCGCATGAGTCAGAACGGAGCGATTCTGCTGACACACGTTTGAACACTAAACCGCAACATCCACATTCCTCCGAATGCCGGCCGTTACTCGGGCGGTCTGTCTGTCTGTCTGACTGTCATTTTCAACCTTTTCTCTCTCGCTCGCTCTTGTTGCAGCACAAGGGCCTGTTGATTCACACAAATGATCAACTGCTTCTTTTGTTCGTCTTAGTCCTTCCCCTCCATCTCTCTCTCTGTGTCTCTCAGCCCGTGGAACAGTTCAGTGCTACAGTCGACTCTCAGTATGTGAGTGGGCCGACTTCAGCACCAGCTACCGCAAGGCCCTGAGTTCAAACTGACGTGTGTGCGTGTGTGTGTGTGTGTGTGTGTGTGTTCTCTACTCAGTTGTGGAAGATGATGAAGATGACTTCCCTACCACTCGCTCCGATGGAGAATTCCTGCACAACAACAACGGCAGCAAAGAGAAACGTGAGTGCGAAGCACCTTATCACCGATTTGAACGTGTGTGTGTGTGTGTGTGTGTGTGTGTGTGTGTGTGTGTGTGTGGCCTCATCAGATGTCTGTGTGTGCAGTTCATGCTCAGTGAATTCTCTGGTTCAACTTTAGGAGGACTGGTTCTGGTGATGTCACATTATAGGTTGCGCT
>JAVLUX010000001.1:41558904-41571404 GCA_032164185.1 Moxostoma hubbsi
GCTCTTTCTCTCTTTATCTCTCTCTCGCTCTCTCTCTTTATCTCTCTCTCGCTCTCTCTCTTTATCTCTCTCTCGCTCTCTCTCTTTATCTCTCACTCTTTCTCTTATCTCTCACTCTTTCTCTCTTTATCTCTCTCTCTCTCTCTCTCTCTGTGCGCATGTGCGGTTTGACTGTGAGAGCGTGTGTTTGGAGCGAGCGTGGTTCTGCTGTGTGAGGTACGAGTGTTTTCCTCTTTATCTCTTTCTTTTTCTTTTTTACTACGTCTTCACTCTTTAGTTTTAGTTTATAGCTTGTTTTGGTGCTTTAATTTATTGTGTTAGTAGGGAAGCGGGTGTTGTGTTTCCAGCTGGGGTGTCAGCTCCGTTTGTTGGGAGCATGACTGCCCCAGGCAGCGGAGTTTTTAACTCCTTGACAAGGCGTCATGGAGTTAAGATTGATTCGGCTGTCGGTGTTGAAGGCTGCAGTTTAGCGGTAGGAGAGTTGATTGGTTTTGAGAACATCGTGTCAGCGTCCCGCATGAACAGCGCGGTTGTCATCTTTGTAAAGTCTGTGGATTTGGCGAATGATTTAGTCCAGAGTGGTGTTGTGATCGATGGTGTGCTTACACCGGTGCTTCCTTTATCCACACCGTCTAAAAAGGTGACGCTTTCAAATGTGCCACCCTTCATTCCCAATGATGTACTGGTTAAAATGTTAGCCCGTTATGGCAAAACAGTCTCCCCGATCAAGATGATCCCAATTGGTACAAAGTCTCCTCTCCTGAAACATGTCATTTCTTTTAGGCGCTATGTCTACATGATTTTACATGATAATCTAGATGAGCTAGATTTGTCTTTAAGTTTCCGTTTTGAGGAGTTTAATTATGTTATTTTTGCTACGACAAATAACATGAAGTGTTTCAACTGTGGTGAGACGGGGCACCTGATTCGGGCGTGCCCAAATAATGTAAAACAAGATAAGCCGATTAAGGGCACTGAACAGGGGGCGAATGACGGAGCTGTAGTCAATGCCATCGAGATTCAGAATATCGCGACAGATATTGTTGATAATGAGGTGGCTGGACCCAGCTCAGTGCAGACAGCTGCGGTCGTGTCTTTTGCAGAAGCTGTGAATGTGGGGCAGGCAGATCGGCCTGTGGATGATGGAGGTGTGATGGTTACTGTGAATACTGTGAGTGAGGTCGAGATTGGAGCTGGTGTCACTAGTGACACTGGACCGCTTTCTATTGATGATGATGCTATGTTAACGAACGTTCTAGATGATTGTACTTTTAAGACGCCACAGAAGCGTTGTTTGGAGCGACGCCCTTCGGAACAGCTCGCGAAAAGGGGCTTCGTTTGTGATCTAAGTCAGACGGATACCGAAAGTGAAAGTGACCTCTCTGATATTAGCGTAACGTGCAGTCTGCCGCTGAGTGGTTTCTCAAATAGGTGTTACAGTGCGGGTGATATCAAATCTTTCCTTTCGACAACAAAGAACGTAAGGAGAGTTCGCATTGAAGAGTATTTTCCAGATATAGTGCAGTTCATTGACAAAGTTAAACTTTACAGGAGTGAAGGGTGCTTTAGTGGCACAGAAGTTTTCCGGTTAAAGAAAATTCTTGCTAAACTCAATGCTCATTCACAGTCCAGCACTAACAGTGTAAAATGAAAGACACACACACCCCTTGACCTTTATTATGTTTCTGGGTGTCTTTTTCTTTTTGATCTCTTCTATCATGGGTGAACTTTGTATTGCCTCTCTAAACGTAAATGGTGTTAGGGATGGGAAAAAACGTCATCTTCTGTTTGAAACCTTTAAGCAGAAGAAGGTTGATGTTCTCCTTGCTCAAGAGACTCATAGTGATGTGGTTAATGAAAGTGACTGGGCAAGAGAATTTGACGGTCTTTCCATTCTAAGCCATTTGAGTTCCACCAGTGGAGGCGTTGCAATATTATTTTCTAAAAGTTTTACCCCTTTCTCATATCATGTGGAAGAGATTATAAAAGGCAGACTCTTAAAGGTCAGGGCTCTTTTTGAAAATAGTTTTTTTATTTTTATCTCTGTTTATGTTCCCACTAAAGCAATTGAAAGAATGTGCTTTCTAGACACTTTAAGTCAGGTTTTAACAAACTGTAACACAGAAGACGTGTTAATTTTAGGGGGGGATTTTAATTGCACAGAGTGTTTCTCTGATAGGAACCATGTTGAGCCTCATTTACCTTCACAAAAGAGGCTTGTTGAACTAATTAAGTCTAACGAGATTTTTGACGTTTGGAGAAATTTTAATCCCACCCAAAGGCAGTACACTTGGGTCCATACTCGAGACAATTTAATATCTCTAGCAAGGCTGGACAGATTTTATGGTTTTAAGCACCAACTTAGTATGTTCAGGGGATGCTCGATTATCCCTGTCGGCTTTTCTGATCACAGTTTAGTCAAATGTGCTGTGGCGGTGAGTGCTGTAAAACCAAAAAGTGCTTATTGGCACTTGAATAATAACTTGTTGTGTGATCACTTTTATCAAGGTCTTTTTAAAGAGTTTTGGGTTGATTTTAGGTCTCAGAAATCCTCTTTCCAGTCCGTTCAGCAGTGGTGGGACTTCACCAAAGTACAAGTTAGACAGCTGAGCCAGCTCTACACTTTTAATGTCACAAGAGATAGGAATTTTGAAATTGGAATTTTAGAGAAGGAACTAAGCAACCTACAAGAGCTTGCCAATACTACTGGCGACTTGGCTGTTATTAAAAGTTTTAAGGAGAAAAAGGGTTTTTTAAATGACCTGTTGGAAGTGACCACACAAGGGGCACTGATCAGATCAAGGTTCCAAAACGTAGAACTGATGGACGCTCCCTCTAAGTTTTTCTTTAATTTAGAGAAAAAAAATGGACAAAAAAAGCTTGTTCATTCTTTACGCTCTGAGTCTGGGGTGTTGTTGTCTGACCCTTCTGTTATCAGAAATAGGGCAGTTCACTTTTATAAGAACTTGTATGAAAGCGATTTATCTCATGTTGCAGCAGACTTGAAGTTCTTTGATAATCTACCTCAAGTACCCGAAGAGGCTAATGCTGAACTTCGCGGAGCAGTTACTTTAGAGGAACTAAAAAAAGCACTTGACAGCATGGAAACTGGTAAAGTACCGGGAGTCGACGGTCTTCCAGTTGAGTTTTACAAGACTTTTTGGACAGAGGTTAGCCCTGATCTTCTACAGGTTTTAAATGAGAGTTTGGCTAACGGGCAACTGCCTCTAAGCTGTAGAAGGGCGGTCCTCACTCTGTTACCTAAGAAAGGTGATCTGAGCGATATTAAGAACTGGAGACCTGTGAGTTTGCTTTGCTCCGACTATAAATTGCTTTCCAAAGTCTTAGCAAATAGACTTGGTAATGTTCTTGGCCAAGTTATCCACCCCGACCAATCCTATTGTGTTCCTGGGAGGCGAATATCTGATAATATCGCTTTTATTCGAGATATTATAGATATTGGCCAGAGTTTAGACTTAGATTTTGGTCTACTCTCCATTGATCAGGAAAAGGCTTTCGATAGAGTGGAACACTGTTATTTATGGGATGTTTTAACTGCCTTTGGTTTTAGTTATGATTTTATTTCCATGGTAAAAGTTTTATATAACAATGTTGAAAGTGTCCTGAAATTTAATGGTAACTTGTGTGCTCCTTTTAAAGTTTTTAGAGGAATCAGACAAGGCTGTGCCTTGTCTGGTATGCTTTATACTTTGGCTATAGAGCCCCTTTTGTGTAAAATTAGAGAAAATCTGCATGGCTTATTTGTCCCAAAGTGTTCACATGCTTTTAAGTTGTCGGCTTATGCCGATGATGTTGTTGTTTTAATTAATGGACAAAGAGATATTAATGTTTTATTGGGGATCCTGAGCGATTTTAAAAAGATTTCTGCCACAAAAGTTAATTGGTCTAAGAGCAAAGCAGTACTGGTGGGTAATTGGGCTGGTGTAGAACCAAGGCTCCCAGAAGATTTATCGTGGACCAGGGATGGGTTTAAGTACTTGGGAGTGTTTTTAGGGAAAAAGACATTTATGCAAAAAAATTTCGATGGAGTTGCTGAGAAATTTAAAGGGCGTCTCAACAAGTGGCGCTTTTTGCTCCCTAAGATGTCCTATAAGGGACGAATACTGATCATTAACAACATTATTGCCTCTGCTCTTTGGCACCGGTTAACTTGTGTGGATCCTCCACGGGATCTACTGCCTAAGCTGCAGTCTATTTTGGTTGACTTCTTTTGGGATAAGATGCATTGGGTCCTGAAAGCTATTCTTTTTTTGCCCAAAGATGAAGGAGGTCATGGCTTAATTCATTTGCAAAGCAGAATAGCTGCTTTCAGGATCCAATTTGTCCAAAGACTTTTGACTGGTCCAACAGACTCAAACTGGAAACTCACCGCTTGTGTCATCTTACAGGGTTTCAGAAATTTAGACCTTGGGAGGTCCTTATTTTTATTAAACCCAGACAAAATGGACTTGTCAAAATTTCCTACTTTTTATCAGAACCTTTTTAAAGTGTGGTCTTTGTTTAAAGTTCAGAGGCCGAATGTTATGAATTCTTTGTACTGGTTGCTGCAAGAACCTCTGCTTCTTGGTTCAAGGCTTGATCTGTCTGAGGAATTTTTTCTTACACTCTCTGACACCCTTATAAGGACTAGGTTGTTGACACTTAGACACTTGATTGAGCTGACAGGACTGTCATTTGAGAACATTGATTCAGTTGCTGGACATTTGGGTTTTATTTCAAAGCGTTTCACAGCCAGGCTCATTGAAAGGTGGCAGTCATCACTTACACCGGATGAACTTAAGTTACTGGACGATTATGCTAAAGGCTTAATCTCCCCAAATTGTAAGGACCCTTTTCCTGTTCTTTATCTGGATGCTGACTTTGAGAATTGCGACAGTGCTTTCTTACAACCAAACACGTTGATGCTTACGGGTCCGAATGCAGCGTCTGGTAAAACCCTATATAAGTGCTGTGTCAAGTTATTGAACAAGACGTTTTTTCACAACAGAATCGACACGCCTTGGCGCTCAGTCCTTCATCTTGGGGAGAATGATAAACCGGAATGGAGAGCACTATACAAGCCACCCTTGCCGAAGAAGATTGGGGACTTACAATGGAGAATATTGCACGGCACCATTGCGGTCAACGCACTTGTGTCAGTTTTGAACCCTGGGACTAGTGATGGGTGTCCTTTTTGTTCTCAAAGAGAAAATGTTTTTCATGCTTTTCTGCATTGTAGCAGACTCCTGCCTTTGTTTCAAGCCTTAGAGATTTTATTTGTTCGTTTTGATGTAATTTTTACTGTAGAGATTTTTATTTGTGGTTTTAAGTATACTCGGAGTCGTCGTTTTCTCTGTCAACTGCTGAATTTTTTATTGGGGCAGGCGAAAAAAGCCATTTACGACACCCGGAAAATAAAAGTTGAAAGAAATTCCAGCATTAACTTACCAACTATGTTTTACAACATTGTGAAATCTAGAGTTTTAATTGATTTTCAGTATTATAAGTCTATGGGGGACCTGATGTCCTTTGAGCTGATTTGGTGTCACAAGGGGGCTCTGTGTGAAGTTATCGATGAGTGTCTTCATTTTGCACATGTTTTAAGATGACCTGGTGAAAGTGTTGTCTTTCCTTTTTGTTTTTGTTTTTTTTGGTCTTTGTTGTGTAGTGAGTTTTGCTGTTTTATTGTTGTTTCCTTTTTATTTATGTATCTTTTTTTGTAGATAGGAATTGTTTGTATTAGTATAGGTTTTTTTGTAATAAAGTTTTTATGAAAATTCAAATTCACTCTCTCTCTTTATCTCTCACTCTTTCTCTCTTTATCTCTCTCTCTTTCTCTCTTTATCAATTCAATTCAATTCAATTCAAAGGGGCTTTATTGGCATGAATGTAAACAATACAATATTGCCAAAGCAGAGGCTGTGTAAAAACAGAACTACACCTTAATCTACAGTTAATAAATTTGACAAATATAAAAATAAATAATAGAAATAAATATAAAAACAGCTTCAGAACGGCTGAAGACCACAGTGTTTAAATCATTGAACTGACACATAAATGAATACACACATACATATGAGGGTCACTGTGGTGGACATTGGGGTGACACACGGGGGTAAAACACATAACACAGATTCACCCGTTGTCCCTCAGACTGTGACACGTCAACACGTATCTCGCCGCCAGTGCTGCTGTGTGTCCCTCTCCAAGTATTATATTAATTTGTTCTTGTTCTGTCCTGATTTTAAATTTGTTAATGATGTTTGCTAATTTATTCATATAAATGTCTCTGGTCTCTTTGAATTTTGGGCAGTGGAGTAGAAAGTGCACCTCTGTCTCAACCTCACCTGTCGTACAGTGAGCACACACCCTTTCTTCTCTGGGTAACCATGTGTTCCTGTGTCTGCCTCTCTCGATGGCGAGACTGTGCTCACTGAGCCTGTACTTGCTCAGGATCTGTCTCGCTCTCTCACTGTCTGTCTCTCTCGATGGTGAGACTGTGCTCACTGAGCCTGTACTTGCTCAGGATCTGTCTGTCTCTCTCACTGTCTGTCTCTCTCGATGGCGAGACTGTGCTCACTGAGCCTGTACTTGCTCAGGATCTGTCTGTCTCTCTCACTGTCTGTCTCTCTCGATGGCGAGACTGTGCTCACTGAGCCTGTACTTGCTCAGGATCTGTCTCTGCTTTGGATCTCTGACAGTCAGGAGATACTCTTCCAATTCATACTTTGATTTTAGAGTCCGATAGAATTGTAATTTGCTTTGTGTTTTAGTTTCTTGGTCCCAATGTTCCAGATAGTTGATTTGAGATTGTTTGTTGATCTGATTGATTCTGATGTTTGTTTGTAAAGCAGTGCTGGTCTGAGGCTTGTTACTGTTAGTACTGTTAACCGGGTTAGTAAGTCTCAGGACCAGCTGACTGATGGGACTGTTTTCAGGGTTCAGTTCTTGGGTTTGTAGCGCTTTATAATGAAGCGACTCTGTGGGACTTGATTTTAAATGCATCCAAAACTTTAGAGATCTTTTTTGTACATTAATGATCAATGGGAATCGTCCTAATTCTGCCCTACATGCATTATTGGGAGTTTTCCTTTGTAATTTGAGAATTAATTTGCAGAATTCAGTGTGTAGGGCTTCTGTTGGATGCTTGTCCCATCTAGTGTAGTTCTGATCACTGAGTGGACCCCATACCTCACTTCCATACAGCGCTATGGGCTGTACCACACTATCAAAGATCTTACACCAGATTGGAATTGGTAGTTCAGTATTATAGAACTTCTTCTTAATAGCGTATAGCGCTCTTCGAGCTTTTGCTTTAAGTGCATTCACTGCCTTACTGAAACTCCCTGATGCAGTGATGATCAGCCCAAGGTAAGTGTACTGCATAGTGTGCTCTAGTGCGGTGCTGCCTAGAGAGAACTGGTGTCTGTGTTCCTGACATCTGGGCTTCTTCTGAAAGACCATAATATTGGTCTTCTTCAGGTTGACTGCCAGGGCCCAGTTCTGGCAGTAGTTCTCCAGCAGGTCCAGATGTTGCTGTAGTCCCTGTGCAGTGGGTGACAGCAGCACCAAGTCGTCTGCATAGAGCAAACACTTGATGTGTTTGTCCTGCAGAGTGAGTCCAGGGGCTGTGGACTGTTCCAACTGCACCGCTAGTTCATTAATGTAGATGTTGAACAGTGTTGGACTCAGACTACAGCCCTGTCTCACTCCTCTCTTCTGACTAAAGAACTCTGTTTGTTTGGTGCCAATTCTTATTGCACATTTGTTGTCCGAATACATCGATTTAATGATGTCATAAGCTTTACCCCCTACACCACTTTGTAGTAATTTATAATAAAGTCCGTCGTGCCAAATAGAATCAAATGCTTTTTTGAAATCAACAAAGCATGCAAATATTTTCCCGTGTTTGGTGTGGGTCACGTGTTTATTGATTAGGGTGTGTAGGGTGTAAATGTGGTCTGTAGTTCTATAATTTGGAAGGAATCCAATCTGACTCTTGCTCAGGACATTGTGTTCGTTAAGGAAGTTTACAATTCTATTGTTTAAAATACTGCTAAATAACTTCCCCAGATTACTGCTCACACAAATGCCTCTGAAATTATTCGGGTCCAATTTGTCCCCACTCTTGTGGATTGGGGTAATAAGTCCTTGGCTCCAGATGTCAGGGAAATATCCGGAACTCAGTACGAGGTTGAATAATTTGAGCACGGCCGTCTGCAGGTCAGGTGTGCTGTGTTTCAGCATCTCTCCTAAGATGTTGTCTGCACCACAGGATTTTTTGCACTTTTGGTGTTTCAGTTTTTGGATTAATTCTTCATGTGTGATTGTGAAGTCCAGAGGATTCTGGTTATTTTTAATTGTGTTTTCATATATTTGTAGTTTGTGTTTGATCTGATTATAATTGTCATTTAGTTGTTTTGGTGGGATTTCTTTATACAAGTTTTGAAAGTGATTTTTCCAGATTTCTCCATTTTGGATCGGCAAATCTTGTTGTTTTGTTGTGCTCAAATTATTCCACAGATCCCAGAACTGATTTTGATTGATCGATTGTTCAATTTCATGTAAGCTTTTGGTGAGATGGTGATGCTTTTTGTCTCTGATTGTTTGTTTGTATTGTTGTAATTTGGTGCAATAGTCAATTCTTATGTCAGTGTTGTTTGGATCATTGTGTTTCTGATTGGATAATTTTCTGAGTTGTTTTCTTAATGTTTTACAGTCTGCATCAAACCACTTTTCTGTTTTGGTGGGTTTTTCAGGATGTTTTTTGCCTTTCTTTTTCAACTCAGCTTTACTGGCTGCTTTTTTAAATATATAATTGATTTCATCAGTAGCCGAATTTACACCATCCTTGTTCATTCCAAATAGTTTGTGTATAAATTTAGTGATCATGTTTTTCAGTTCTTGAGAGTTGAGGGCTTGGGTATATTTGTCGGAGCTGTCTGGAGTCCATCTGTATCTCTGCTGCACTGGATACATGTGACAGTTCTCCATTGCTCTGTGTTTTTCTGTGTGGTGTTGTTTAATATATATATTAGTCTGGTTATGGTCTGAGAGTGGAGTTTGCTGTCTGACAGTGAATGCACTGAAGGAGGAGGGGTCCATGTCAGTGATGGCATAGTCAACTACACTAGCTCCAAGACCTGAATAACACGTGAACCTCCCTAATGAGTCCCCTCTGATCCTGCCGTTGAGTATGTACAGGCCTGAGGCTTGGCAGAGGTGCACTAATTCTGTACCAGTTTTATTTACAGTATGGTCGAGATTGTTCCGTGCTGGGAGGTTTTTGGTGAGGCTCACGGGGCTCTGGCCAAACACATGTTTATTGCCCTTTGGGTCAATACTATCCGGTTCAGTTCCGGTTCGTGCATTAAAGTCTCCACACAGCAGCACGTTTCCCTGGGCCTGGAAGCGGCTGATCTCTGTGTGGATGTTGTGCAGGTATTCCTCATCATGGTACGGGGAATCCACTGGAGGATTGTAGATGGCACAGAGATATGTGTCTGTGGTGCTAATGCCAATTTCCTTCTTTAATTTAATCCAACAGTGGAATTTTCCCATTATGATGGTTGAGATGTGTTTGGCCAGATCCTCCCTGTACCACACCAGAATCCCTCCCGAGTCTCGACCGCGGTGGACTGTATTTAATTTCACTGAGGGCACGATGATTTCGTAGTAGCCTGAGGGACAGTGGGTGATCACGTCCTGTCGACACGTCCTCTCTCTCACTCTCTCTCTTTATCTCTCACTCTTTCTCTCTTTATCTCTCACTCTTTCTCTCTTTATCTCTCACTCTTTCTCTCTTTATCTCTCACTCTTTCTCTCTTTATCTCTCTCTCACTCTCTCTCTTTATCTCTCTCTCTTTCTCTCTTTATCTCTCTCTCTTTCTCTCTTTATCTCTCTCTCGCTCTCTCTCTTTATCTCTCGCTCTTTCTCTCTTTATCTCTCACTCTTTCTCTCTTTATCTCTCTCTCACTCTCTCTCTTTATCTCTCACTCTTTCTCTCTTTATCTCTCTCTCTTTCTCTCTTTCTCTCGCTCTTTCTCTCTTTCTCTCGCTCTTTCTCTCTTTATCTCTCTCTCGCTCTCTCTCTTTATCTCTCGCTCTTTCTCTTATCTCTCACTCTCTCTCTTTATCTCTCGTGCTTTCTCTCTTTATCTCTCTCTCGCTCTCTCTCTTTATCTCTCGCTCTCTCTTTATCTCTCGCTCTTTCTCTTATCTCTCGCTCTCTCTTTATCTCTCGCTCTTTCTCTCTTTATCTCTCGCTCTTTCTCTCTTTATCTCTCTCTCGCTCTCTCTCTTTATCTCTCGCTCTCTCTCTTTATCTCTCGCTCTCTCTCTTTATCTCTCGCTCTTTCTCTCTTTATCTCTCACTCTTTCTCTCTTTATCTCTCTCTCGCTCTCTCTCTTTATCTCTCACTCTCTCTCTTTATCTCTCGCTCTTTCTCTCTTTATCTCTCGCTCTTTCTCTCTTTATCTCTCACTCTTTCTCTCTTTATCTCTCTCTCGCTCTCTCTCTTTATCTCTCGCTCTTTCTCTTATCTCTCGCTCGCTCTTTATCTCTCTCTCTTTCATTTCTTGCTCTCTCTTTATCTCTCGCTCTCTCTCTCGCTCTTTATCTCTCGCTCTCTCGCTCGCTCTTTATCTCTCGCTCGCTCTTTATCTCTTGCTCTCTCTCTCTTTCTTTATCTCTCGCTCGCTCTTTATCTCTCGCTCTCTCTCTCGCTCTTTATCTCTCGCTCGCTCTTTATCTCTTGCTCTCTCTCTCTCTCGCTCTTTCTCTCGCTCTTTCTTTCTCTCTCGCTCTTTCTTTCTCTCTCGCTCTCTCTCTCTCTCTTTCTTTCTCGCTCTTTATTGCTCTCTCTCTCGGTTTCTCTCTCGCTCTTTCTCTCTCTCGCTCTTTCTCGCTCGCTCGCTCTTTCTCTCTCTCTTTCTCTCTCTCACTCTTTCTTTCTCTCTCTCACTCTTTCTCTCTTTCTCTCTCTCTCTCTCTCTCTCTCTCTCTCTCTATCTGTCTGACTATCAGACATGGCTTTGTCACGCTAACATCAAAGGTTATCTCAACACATTCCGTATCTAGTTAATATTATTAATGTTATGCATATATTACATGTAATATAATACATTATTATTTATTTGTTTTTGTTTTTCTTCTTTGCAGTTCCCCAGTTGTGCCATCAGTGTGCCTACAGTTCCCGCACACCCCTCATGACACAGACGTCTCGTGGCGTCTCCTTTTCCAGAATGTTCTGAACGCTGCTCACACCTTTACACGCTTGATGCAGTTCTGTAGCGCCACCTTAACTCACGCCAGCAGAGGACGTCAATGTCTGTTCCATATTTTCTGGCAGATATATATATATATATGTATATGTGTGTGTGTGTGTGTGTGTGTGTGTGTGTGTAAATATATATGTAAGTATGTATGTATGTAAGTGAGAGAGGAAGTTTATATAATAAGAGAGTTTTGAAGCTCATAAATCGAGACTGGATCTATTTAATTCCTGATTAGCGTTTCATTTTATGTTTTGTTTAGTTTTTTCTTCATATGATTATAAAAATAAGTTCAGCGTCACCCTATATACGATATAGATATATACGGACGCGTTTTTTTATTTTTTATTAATGAACTTAAGGGCTTCCATCGTCTCTTGTATGAAGCCCAGCGGCGCTGACGAAGAGATGATATGAAAGTATTTTTATTTTTTGGGTTAGAATTTCTCAATTCATCAAATCTAATTAGTTTTTTTAGTTGTCCGTGTCTCATGAACTGACAATGTAGCACAATTCAAGATTGATCGTGACGGGAATTTTAAAACGTGTCAGACTAACAGGATGATTTTTACAGAATTTCAGCGCTGTTGCGTCACGTGTGTCACGTACGTCAGTCGATGTTTTTACCTGATTTATCAGATCCATATGCCTTAGAGAGGGTGAGATTGGCATGAGTGTGTGTTTGTGTCGGACAAAAAAAGAGGTGTATGCTACTTTAAAAAAAGAAAAAAAAAAAGTGCCTCGTTGATCTGGTACATCCGAAATCTTGCTGATCTATGTTCATTTACCCAAACTACAGACTGAAACGCATCCGCAGTCCTTTAATGTTTATACAATGATCATTTCACACTGATTTCATACCTCTTGTTATTATTTAAATGTGATTTTGCAATCAGCAAAGGAGAGATTGTGTCATCAGTAAATCGTTTTCTCATTGGAGAAGCCTGGTGTCAATCAAAACTTTTGTCCAATAGAGAGGCGAGGTTCAAAGTCGGGGGCGGAGATCATTGTTTTCTTGATCGAACTTATTCCTCAAAAGTCAAATAAATCGTCGATGTTCACAAACACTCTTACATGTCACAAACTAAACTTTACACTATTGTATCGTACAAAACGACAAGAGCTTTTAACAGTGCTAATTTTTTTTATTCTAATTTTTTTTTTTTTTGGCTGAACTTTACAAATTGAAAAAGCCCAAGAGATTTTGTCCTTGGCTTTTTCCTCA
>JAVLUX010000001.1:41578904-41598904 GCA_032164185.1 Moxostoma hubbsi
TCTGCCAGAACACGGCTGCGCACACCACCCGACAACTACAAGAGAACAGCACATTAGCACAAATACTGAGGATGCAATGGATATTTAGAAAGAAACATAAGAAAAAGTATTAAAGATCGAAACAAAGAAAAAGACAAAAATGAAAGAATGAAAGTAAGAACAAACTAAATAAAGAACAAATAAAACATTTAAAGATTGAAAGAAAAAAAAAACATTAAAATGACAGAAATAAACAATATAAAGAAAAGAAACTATGAAAAAAAAAGAATGAACAAACCAAAAAAATGATACAAAAAAGCGAAAGAACAAAAAAGAAAGAGATAAAAAGGGAAGGACAACAAACCGATTAAATAATAATAAAAAAAATTAAGAAAAAAAAAGAGACAAATTTAACAAACAAAAGACCAAAAAATTAAAGAATGAAAGAAACAAAAAAGATGCAAAAGAACAAAAATGAAAGATATAATAATTTTTTTAAAAAAATGAAGGAACAAAATAAAAAAAAATAAATAAAAAAAAAAACACAAATTTAATAAAGAATTAAGAACAGACAAAATGAAAGAACAAAACATTAAAAGGAGTGAAAGAAAGAAAACAAAAAATGAAATAAACCAACAAAAAAATACAAAAGAACGAAAGAACAAAATAGAAAAGACATAAAAAGGAAAGACATAAAACAAATAAAACAATGAAAAACATTTAAAGAAGGAAAAACAAACAAAAGAAAAACAAAAAAAACGTAACAAACAATTAAGAACAAACAGAAGAAAAGAAAAAGAACAAAAATTAAAGAACAAATAAAAAAATGAAAAGAATGAAAGAAAGAAAAATAAATGAAAATGACAGAAATAAACTAAATTAAAGAACGAAAGAAACTATAAAAAAAAGGAATGAACGAACCAACAAAAAAAGATACAAAAGAGCGAAAAAACAAAAAAGAAAGATAAAAAGGGAAGGACAACAAACCGATTAAATAACAATAAAACAAAACAAAAACAAGAACAAAATGAACAACATTTAAAAGAAGGAAAAACAAACAAAATAAATGAAAGAACAAAAAAGAAAAATGTAACAAACAATTAAGAACAAACAAAAAGGAAAGAACAAATAACAAATTTAAAGAACAATTTTTTTTTAAAATGACAGTAAAAAAAACAATTAAAAAGACAAAAAAGAAACAAACAAAAAAATAAAAACAAAACATAAAATGAAGGAACAAAATGAGAAAAAAAACTATTTAAAATGAAAAACAAAATAAAAAAGAATGAAAGAACAAAAAGAAAAACCTAAAATTTAAGAACAAACAAAATAAAAAGAACAAAAAATTAAATGAATGAAAGAAAAGAACAATAAAGAAAACAAATACAATGAGAGGAGCAAAAGAAAAACAAACAAAATGTTTCTGTTCTTTTGATTTAGTGATTTCTTACTGTCATTGTCAAGACAGGAAGAACAAAAGACAGACAGGAAATGAAAACAAACAAATAAAAGAATAAATGAACCAGAGAAACACAGAATGAAACAAAAAGAGACGAATGACTCACTGTGACCGCTCGGCATCCTCGGTTGGTGCTGGCCACTAAACAGCCTTCTGTAGTTGCCATGGGGACGTGATATTCTTTCCCATCCAATAGCAACGGTCCGGCCACGCCCACTGGCACTGGCACGTAGCCAATCACATTCTCACAGTTCGTGCCAATCACCTAAGAACAAATAAACACAACGTTAAAACCCAAAATCAACTTTACTACGATTGACACGTGAAAGTTTGTTCCACCTTAGAGTAGTCGTAGTTTCTGTAAGGGAGGTTCTCCAGGGCGGACAGGTCAGGGAGTTTGACGGACAGCATTTCTCTGCGTATGGCCACGCCCCTCTCTGGACTCTCCATTACTGCTTCCAAACGATATCCCAGAATGCCTCTGCACTCCACCAGAGCTATGACCTCAGCGTTACTCAGGTAACCAGCTCCCCTCTGGACAAGAGAGAGAGAGAGAGAGAGAGAGAGAGAAAAAGAGAGAGAGAGATAGATAAAGAGAGAGAGAGATAGATAGAGAGAGAGAGATAGATAGAGAGAGAGATAGATAGATAGAGAGAGATAGATAGATAGAGAGAGAGAGAGATAGATAAAGAGAGAGAGAGATAGATAAAGAGAGAGAGAGAGAGAGATAGATAGAGAGAGAGATAGATAGATAAAGAGAGAGATAGATAAAGAGAGAGAGAGAGATAAAGAGAAAGAGAGATAAAGAGAGAGAGAGAGAGATAGATAGAGAGAAAGAGAGAGAGAGAGAGAGAGAGAAAGAGAGAGAGAGAAAGAGAGAGAGAGAGAGAGGGGGAGATTATGTAAAGCATCGCCTTTTGTGTTCCTCATAAGAAAATCATTGGGGTTTGGAACAACATGAATGTGAGTAAATGATTTCTTTTTTGTGAACTACCCCTTTAATGGAGCATGTGGTTTGGGTCAGTCGATATGTGGGTGTGACAGTGTTGTGGTGAATTACTTTGGGGTCTTTAAGAATGGCGAGACACTCGTCTACAGGGCGGCGCTGGTGAGTCTGGGGTTCATGGCACTCGTTGTTCTCTCTCGTCTCTTCTTGGCGTACATCACCATCTCTTGGGATCAGAGGACACAACTGCCCCGCGGTTGACCCGGTCTCCTCACCTGTAACAAATAGCAGAGCACAACTTCTTTAGAGCTGAATGCACAATGTCAACATTCACAGTCGATGGTGATGTCACAATGTTGAATCTTTATGAACAATCTCCACCTGTCTGCTCTCTGTGAGAGGGGTTTGGATCAGTCTGGACTCCCCTCAGGGCTTTGGGTGGGGCTGACTCCCTCTGACAGCAGTCGTCTCTTATCCTATTGGTCACGGAGGCAGGGGGTGTGGCCATAGGGGCTCTGATGGACAGGGAGGATTCAGTCTCAGCCTGCTCGAACAACACGTACTTCGCAGCCAATAACAGAGCGAGGGAGAGAGTAATGACCTGCTCCAAATCCACACTGAGAAGAGAAAGAAAATTATTAAAAAAAAACAAATGAGGAATAAATGAATGAATGAATGAAGTGTTTCTTAGCTGGTACCTGGACATGGTTCTGTCGGACTCCACGCTGGGTGGAGGCAAAACCGCATCTGAGCTGCTCAAGTTGAGAGTCGGAGATTCAACCACCAGACGACTGCGAGCGTGAACCAGCGCCAAACCCAAAGACTGAAGCAAACACACAAACAGCACGGTCAAAACACTGACATTATTACACAGCTCTCTGGAATACTTGACTCTGGTCGAACGCTGCATTCTGTGTTGAAATATTGTTATTTTATATAATATCTCCTAAACACTGAAATATTTTCTCAAATAATTGTAACTAATTTCAGTGTTTTAGGTTCATTCATTCATTCACTTGGTACATAGGCATGTAATAAGCAGTATAAATGTACAGTCAGCCTGTCGTTATAATACATTAATAGGAATTAAAGAAACGGAAAAAAAAAACGAACGAATATGAGAAACAAAAGGAAGAACAAAAGGAAGGAACTAAAATATTTAAAATATTAATACAATTTAAAAATATTAAAGAACAAATTAATGACAAACAAATAAAAAAAAAATTAAGAAAATCAAAGAAACAAAGAACAAATCAGATTAAATGAACGAACGAAACGAAACAAATCAGAACAAACGAGATAAACAAAAACAAAACAGAAAAAAATGAACAAATGGAAGAACAAACGAAACAGAACAAACAAACAAACAGAACAAAAGAACAAATGAGAGAAACAAAATGGAAGCACAACAAACAGAAAAAGAAAAACAATAAACAAGAACAATTAATGCAATTTAAGGAGAGACGAATAAATGAATGAACAAAGGAATTACAGAAAGAGAAACAGAATGAAACAACGAATAAACAAATTAACAAAAGAATGAAACAATGAACAAATGAAAGATGAACAAAGAAACAAAAAGAGAACCAAAGTATAAAACAAATTAAACGAACAAACAAGAAACAAAACATTTAACAGAACAAATAATCGAACAAAAGAACAATTGAAACTGAACAAATGAATGAAAAAAGAACAAATTAATGTGAAACAAAAGCTAAAAATAAAATTAATGAACAAAGAAAACGAAGAACAAAAATCGAAGAACACAGTAAAAGAAAATCAATGAACGAAAGAACAATTAAAATGCAATTTAAGAAAGAGAACCAAAAAAATTATTAAAAGAACAAATGAATGACAGAAAGAGAAACAGAATGATACAAAGAAAAAATAAATAAATAAATAAACAAATGAAGAGAACCAAACAAACGAACAAGAGAAACAAAGAAAGAAATTAAATGAACGAACGAGAGAAACAAAAACAACAGAAAAAAAAAAAAAAATTTACAAAATGGAAGAATGAGAGAATAAACAAACAAAAGAAACAAAGAACAAAACAGAACAAATGAAGGAGAGAAACAAAAAAGAAGGGATGAAAGAATGAAACCGAAAAAGGAACAAGTGAGAGAAACAAAAAATGAGGCAGAACAAACAGAAAAAGAAAAACAATGAATGAAAGAACAAACACGTCATTTAAAAAGAGAAAAAAATGAATTAAAGAACAAATGAATGACAGAAAGAGAAACAGAATGAAACAAAGAACAAACAAATTAACAAAAGAATGAAACAATGAACAAATGAAAGATGAACAAAGAAACAAAAAGAGAACCAAAGTATAAAACAAATTAAACGAACAAACAAGAAACAAAACATTTAACAGAACAAATAATCGAACAAAAGAACAATTGAAACTGAACAAATGAATGAAAAAAGAACAAATTAATGTGAAACAAAAGCTAAAAATAAAATTAATGAACAAAGAAAACGAAGAACAAAAATCGAAGAACACAGTAAAAGAAAATCAATGAACGAAAGAACAATTAAAATGCAATTTAAGAAAGAGAACCAAAAAAATTATTAAAAGAACAAATGAATGACAGAAAGAGAAACAGAATGATACAAAGAAAAAATAAATAAATAAATAAACAAATGAAGAGAACCAAACAAACGAACAAGAGAAACAAAGAAAGAAATTAAATGAACGAACGAGAGAAACAAAAACAACAGAAAAAAAAAAAAAAATTTACAAAATGGAAGAATGAGAGAATAAACAAACAAAAGAAACAAAGAACAAAACAGAACAAATGAAGGAGAGAAACAAAAAAGAAGGGATGAAAGAATGAAACCGAAAAAGGAACAAGTGAGAGAAACAAAAAATGAGGCAGAACAAACAGAAAAAGAAAAACAATGAATGAAAGAACAAACACGTCATTTAAAAAGAGAAAAAAATGAATTAAAGAACAAATGAATGACAGAAAGAGAAACAGAATGAAACAAAGAACAAACAAATTAACAAAAGAATGAAACAACGAACAAATGAAAGAACAAACAAAGAGAATAAAACAAAGAGAAACCAAAAACAAAACAGAACAAATAATCAAACAAAAGAAAGAACAAACGAAACAGAACAAATGAATGAACGAACAAGAACAAATGAAAGAAATGCAAAAACGAAACAGAACAAATAATCGAACAAGAACAAACGAAACAGAACAAATGAATGAAAAACAAAAACGAAACATAACAAATAATCAAACAAAAAGAAAGGACAAACAAAACAGAACAAATGAATGAACAAAAAATAAATTAATGAAAAACAAAAACGAAACATAAAATAAACAAAGAATACAAATAATCGAACAAATCCATTGAAGAGAAACAACAAAATAAAGAACAAGCGAAAAATAACAAATGAAAAGAAAAAACGAAACAGAACAAATAATCGAACAAAAGAAAGTAATGAAACAGAACAAATGAATGAAAAATGAAACAACAAATAATCGAACAAAAGAAAGAACAAACGAAAAAGAACAAATGAAAGAAATGCCAAAACGAAACATAAAATGAATAAACAAAGAATGAACGAATCCATTAAAGAAAAACAACATAAAAAAAGAATGACAGAAAGAGAAACAGAAAGAAATAAAAAAACAAATTAACAAAAAATTTAAAATAAAGCAAAACAGAAAAAAGTAAATAATAAAGAAAACAGTGATTGGACGACTGATTTGAACTGTTTGGCATGCGATTAACTGGCTGACTGCACGTGTCTCTTATTTTAAACGGTAAAACCAAGATATCCAGAGCTCACCATGATCATTTTGACTCTCTGTGTGACAGGATTTGGTTTGTTCCCCTCCTCTTCCTCCAGAACATGAGCAAAATGACTGAGCTGCCAGATGGGCCGACCCTCACGACTCTCCCGAGACAACTGGAGAAGAGAGGGCACGGGGTCAAGGGTCAAAATCAACTCAAATGTGTGTGATTAAAGAGAAGTGACCTCTGACCTCTAACACCAGTGACACACAGGCAGGGAAGAAGGTCATGAAGACGAAGTAATTGGCCAGAACTGACATACAGCCGAAACAACACATCACCTCCAGTTGACGTACGCCTAAAACACACAGGAAGTGATGCTCAGTTAGGACAGGAAGTACTGGTACAATGAGAGCTGTGTAACGGTTTAAATGACAATTTAAAGAGATCCCAAATGGCATTTGACAGGGATCTCACAGCTTATGAAAAGAACAATATATTAAATATATATATATATATAATATAAATGAATTGCATGACTATTCCAGACCTCGAAATCACAATTCTAAAACCCCTTGATATTTCCACGTTTTTCTTGTGGAAAACTAGGATAATAAAGAGGAAGAGAGGCATATTGATGAACTGTACCAGACATGGTGCCCACTCCAATGACCAGACACTCCACCAGCGCATCCAGGGTGAACGTGGGTCCCAGGATGGCCATTCCCTGAGCGATGTTCTCCCTCACCTCTTCCTGTGGGTCAACGCACCGATCAGCACCAGCACAAGTCAAACACACCAAGTAACTGCAGTAGAATTATTAGATCAATTCATGTTGTGCTTAATAACAGCCCCTCACAGGTGGGCTTCTGACTAGGAACGTAAAATATAAAACCATGCATCTGTCAGGTCATCCCCCGGTTTGTATCCCCGGCCGGGAATGTCAGAGGTGAGCTACTGTACCTGTGAGTTGGAGCTGAGAGCGAACTTGGCCAGTGTGCACGCTTTAGACAGGTCAATCAACAACAGGAAGAACGGCAGAGCTTCACTGAAATAAATAAAGTGTTAAAAGAAGTGTTAAAACTGAACACAGAGGAGCTACTGCATCAAGTACAATTGAATTCATACTTCAGTCCTGTGAGCTCTTTGCCCAGGAAGTGAACGACCACAGTACTGAACACAAAACTGGAGAAAATGGTGAACAGTCCAGCGATACCTGGAACACAAATCAAAAATACATGTAAAAAGATATTTTTACTTATGTAATATTTTATATCCAAAATATGTAAAGAAACTATATATATATGAACAGGAAACCCATTTTACTTCAATAATGTGACATAGTGAAACAGGGTATTATATCCATATTAGGGCGAAGGGCCCAATCAGGCTAATTAGCCCTCAAGGGGGATAAAGGACGACCGAAGAAGGCAGTGCGCGAGAGAGAGATTTACGGGAAGCTGTCCGACACCTGTGTGTACACCTGTGTCTTTTTGGTTAAGTTTAGAATTAAAATATTATTTATATTGTCAAGCCGGTTCTCGCCTTCGCCTTTTCCATTCATTAACCCCTCATTAATCCCTTTACTCTGGTGCCGAAACCCGGGAAGGAGGAGGAGGGATACTCTAATGGACGTCTAATGGACGACAGCCACACCTCCCCGGGAGGATCGGAGGCAGTCCTCCTGCCCCTGGCAGACGGAACACCTGCCGCGTTCCGGTGGATGGAAGGGGTCTCCGCCGCCCCTGGCAGTGGTTCTCCCACTCCAGACGGTAGGCCAGGAGCCCCTCCACGCTCACGGTTGGCGGTCTCAGACCCCACCGCGTTTCAGTCGCTGGTAGGGGTCTCCGCGCCCCTGGCAGTGGCCCTGACCGCTCCAGGCTGTCGGTTTGGAGCCCCTCCTCCCCTCGCGGTCAGCGACCTTTCCTCCGCTCTCAGACGGCCGGGCTCCTCCGTCCCCCGGTGAATGGTCGCTGCAGCTCCGTTGGGGTAGATGGTAGTGGGAGGACTACTATGGCGCATCCCTCCACCTTCACGGGTGTTGGCACCAGTGTAAAGGGATTAATGGAAAGGAGGATGTGAGAACCAGCTTGACAATATAAATAATATTTCAATTATAAACACAAACATCGGACAGCTGTCCGTAAATCTCTCTCTCTCTCTCTGTCGCACTGCCGTATTCGGTCGGCCTTTATCCCTCTCGAGGGCTAATTAGCCTGATTAGGGGCCGGGTGTGAGGAATCACAACCTGGCCCCGCCCTCCGCCCTGTCACAATCACACAATTTAATATAGTAAAGAACAAACAGAAAATTGAAAAAAAATATATATAAACTCTTATTTAGCAGTATATTTACTCAATTTCACACAAAACTAAAAATAATATTGTATTTTAAACGGTAGATAGCATTTTCTTCAGATTTCGGTTTAGTCGTCAGATTTTAGTTAATTATTTTCGCATTAAGTAATTGTTAATATATTAGAAAGAAGGAAATACCAGTACACACAGCAGTCCAGCAACCATAGATTACATTAGCATGTCCACATTAGCAATCGCATTTATATTATAATTGTGCACGACAGGAAGAAAACACTGGATTTTCGTGAGGATTGCGAATTACATCCGTTTATACAAGATATGTGTATATTTGCAGATGGTATTTAATAGAAGTTTCATTAATATTTTGCTTTTTATCATTAGACAAGACAGTTTAAAGTGACAGGACACTGTTGAGAAGAGAGAGAGGGAGAATACGTGCATTAGAGGTGAATAAATAAGCGCTCCAGAGGATGCTGGATCTGCTCAAGTTTTGTGAGGTTGGTTTATTACTTTGGTTTAAATGAGATATGTGCATATTTGCAGACAGTATATGATCGTAGTTTTATTGATATTTGCCTTTTTATCATTAGACAAGACAGTTTAAAGTGACAGGACACTGTTGAGGAGAGAGAGGCAGAATAAAACAGGTGAACTCTTTGAGAAAAAAAAAAAAACGATATGTCGGTCGATCACTAATTCTTTAGAATAGCGTGCACTGATTGATGAATTGTCCACCATAAGACCAGCCATGTATATTAGGAAAGTAACCCGGGTTAACTTTGATTTGATGTCAACGTCAACCGTAACATTTAAGAGCGAGTTACTCACCCAGTATGTACTTAGAGCCGAGCTGTTGAAGGTTTTTGAACTGAATGTAGATGTAAATGATGGCGATACATCTTGTGATGGTTAAAATGATCATGTCACCACTTAGAATTTTCTGTAAATGAGAAATAAAAAGGATATGCATGTTAACAATCATTCTAACATAACAACTTTCAGAATATTCTCCCGTAACGATCATATTTCATACAGTTTTCAGATGAATAAAACGGAGAATAAAGAGTGAAAAAATGCGCTTGTTCCACATGACAGGCATATGAACAAACAGCGAATCAGACATGAGATTACATTAGCGGGTGGCGAGTGCTAGTTTCACACCCTGGCCACGGTTTAATATATTTGGCGACTACCCAGATCCATGGTTTCCCCGATATTGTCGAACGTTATCTGTTTGCAATCAGCATCATTGCAAGACATCGGCGATATCCGATTACATCATCCTATCGCCCAGCCATAGAACAAAGCTATAAACCCTGAGTGTAAATACACACAAAGTGCTTCAGATCATTACGGAACTGAATGAACTTAGTGGAGCAACTCTGCGTTATACAAGTTCAAATGTGTACTCTGATCTAGTGTAATGCTTCTGAAGACCTCTGTACCTCCTGTACTTTAGGACACTGATGGTTCCAGCCACACATCTGGTCATTGGTAGCGAAAGCATTCATAGACATCAGACACATCGTCATGGCAACCGTTCCCACGATCACTTCCCAGGGATGGGAGGCCACGAACAGGCCGTGCAGCCTGAAGAGTCGAGACAGCATCATCACGGGCTTCAGTGGGTCACCTGCCAACACACAAACAGATCAAACTGTCTTCAGTTGCTGAAAAAATCAAAGATGTCAGTTCAAACTCATTGTTAATATCCAGGTGTTGAATAATAAATATTCAGTAGCAAAACTGCCTCATATACTTATATACAGCAATCCAATAATACCTAATTGTCACTACATAGGAGTAAACAAAATATTTATTCTTACAGATTTAATATAGATTATAAAACTACTGTCACCTCTTAACTATTAGCATAATCACAACTATGATCTAAAGTCATAACTGTTACCAGAGAAGACAATTAACTCGCCAATAAACATTTACAACACTTTAAAAGAAAAAGTATTCACTTATTGTGTCATGAATGCGATTCATGAGATGAGACGAGAGAGTGCTAAGCTAATCTAGCATGAGCAACAGGAGTCACAGCTGTCATCCTTTATCTTCATATTCTGTGTTCACATTTCGCTGAAGTCACAACAAACCAAACCGAATGACGCGACAACTCTCATTTTTAACAATGAACTAAGAGAGTTAATTGATATTCTCGTTTATATTCTCTACATACCCATCGTCTGTTCTCCTCAGAGTCCGTGTTTCAGGGCAAGTGACGTAAACACGTCATCCGCCCTCAACGGGCGCGAGCACGTACCGCCCACTGCCGTGACGTCATGTGTTTCGCGAAAATAATAATAAGGATGCATTAAATAATTTACTGCAGTGTATTGGATTGACTTTTCAAATTTTATAAAAAGGAATATATACCCAAACTTCCGAATTAGCAATAAATAAATAAATTATATATATATATATATATATATATATATATATATACACACACACACACACACACACACACAGTGTACAGATTTTTATGTTTCGGAAGGAAATTGAAACTTTATTTCACCAAAATGGCATTCTAATCACCAATTATAGTCAGGACATTACTGATGTAAAAAACAAAAAGCCTTTTTTCTCAATATGATCTAACTGTTGATGGACATGACTAAATTAAATTAAATAAAAAACGCATTACAATTTCAGATACAGCCCTCCTGGACTTTCACATCTGTAATTATGCGGAAGATTGTTTCGGGATCAAAGTTCATTTAGTTTTCCGTTGTTGCTAAAGCTATTCTTTTGTATGGAGAATGGCAAGATACAGAGGTCAGTAACTACTGTAGTATTAATATTTATTTAGTCTCACGTTTTAATTTAGTTTAAAACGTGTCCTTCATGTGGATTACATGTGAAAACAATGTTGCCGATGAAAACCCATTTAATCAGAACAGTTTTATCTAAAGATCGTATTTGTTTATTTTACAGGACACGACGAGGAAACAAGTAAGTTCGATCTGAAACACAATTTAAATCTCTATTTGCTTCACAGATCAGACACTAACCTATTACAGGAACAGTCACGTGACTTTCAGATTAATAAGAGAACTGTTTACTGTTATTTGAATGCTCACTTGTCTGACTCGCTGTCTCGTGTGCTTCTCTTACAGATCCGCTACTCAACTATAGTAAGTCTTTGTCTGTAAACCTGAATTTCCAGATTTGAATCTTTAACAATACACTTTATTTGGGAAGAGACTCTTTAAGTTGTTGAGACGGGCCTTTCTATTCAAAAGAATATTTGGAACGCCCAACGGTCAACGGATGTAGAAAAGAAGTCCCGCCTTACAGTTAAAAGAACCAATCACCTTTTAGATACAGACAACGCCTGTCAATCAACTCTAGAACGCGCATGCGCATTAGCTATACAAATCGGGGAAATTGCGTTTTATAGCGTAATATGAGGTAAAGAAGCACAATTTATGATACCAGTTTTTGTCAGACTTTACTGCTGATTTAAAATATACTCTTTGATCGTAATCTTGACCAACCGTTTTTGAGATTTCGGTGTTCTCGCATTCAAGTAGATAGGAGATGTACTTTCATGACAGCAAACAGCCTCCCGAGAGCATTCCAAAGATGGCCGGCAGATGACTGACATGCTAGAAAGACCTTTATTTGGGTCATTTTTTGAAAATATGGTGTAAAAACATGTCCCTCAACTATTATGCAAGTTCCAATATGTACAAATGTGAATACTTTCCAATAGTCAAAAATAAATTTGATAAAAATATAAAAATAAAAAGGAATCATCCTATAAACTACTATATATATATTATACTATATATATAAAATTGTGTGTGTGTGTGTGTGTGTGTGTGTGTGTGTGTGTGTGTGTGTAAAAAACAAACAAACTGCCTTTTAAAGAGTTAAAATCCTAAAAATGAATCAATATTTGGAATTTTGAATTTTTTGGTTAAAAAAAATGTACTAATTGAAAGTAGAAAATAATATGAATATTTAATATTATTATGGCAGTTTTAAGGACCTCTGAGTAACGTTTTTAAATTGAAGCACAAGGGTTAAATATGTCATTGTTGTTACATTGTTTAATGTTCATGTGAAATATTTTTAGCGATATTTAATTGATTTAATGGTATGATTTATTGATTATGGAATGATCGGTAGCATGTTACATTTACATTTACATTTATGCATTTGGCAGACGCTTTTATCCAAAGTGACTTACAGAGCCCTTATTATAGGGACAATCCCCCCGGAGCAACCTGGAGTTAAGTGCCTTACTCAAGGACACAATGGTGGTGGCTGTAACCAGCAACCTTCTGATTACCAGTTCTGTGCTTTAGCCCACTATGCCACCACCACTCCCGTTATGTGATGCTATTGACACCAACTTAGAAAACGCATCTTATATTTGCAATTTATTATTGTTGTTATCAATTTTATTTAACGAGAAATAGTTCTAGCCTATGTCATATACTGTAGTGACATTTTGCTGGTTTATGCTGTTTTTAACAGGTGGAACGTTCCAACATGAAGCCAAGCAATCCAGAGATTCCATTAAAAAGTTTCGATTTATGGTCCTGGGAGGTGATAATACTTTAATGAACGCAGCTTGTGGGATCATCCTTGGTTTAACCCAAAGAGGAGACACCAGTAATATTGGAACATGCGTGCTTAAGGATGGTCAGGTTTGTGGACGGCAAGTCTCTGTGTTAAAAACTCCCTCCTATTGGCTGGAACACTTGAAATCGTTTCTGTTTTTTCGCAGTGGAGTCAAATCTATGAAAACTGACATGCAGTTTTGTGACTCGATGCTCTTTCCTGGGCCACATGCCTTTCTGCTTGTGCTTAGAGATCCCCAAAACTCAAGGAAAGAGCATTACCTATTACGCGCCCTCAGTCAGGTGTTTGGAAAGGAGGCTCTTGACTACTGTATGGTCTTATTTATGCGTGAACACAGAGAGAGAGATATAGAGAGGAACTCATGTGTCAAAAATTGTAGGCAAAGATACCACGTTTTAAAAAACACGGAGGAGAGTGTTCTTAATCTGCTGGGAGACATCGAGGCCATGATACAGCAGAGAAAAAACACCTATTTCACGAAGGATTTTGAGTTACTGGAGAAAGCTAAAACACATTTTCAGACGGAATTTGTTGCCGAGTACGCAGACAGAGAAAGTGTGTTGAGGAGAGAACTGGCAAACACGAAAAACACAGTGGAAGATCTCAAAAAAGAAATAACAGAGTTGGAAAAAGTTCGAGAATTGAAAGATGACCTTAATAAAGAGCTGGAAGCTTCCAGAGACCGGGAGAATCGGCTGAGACACGAGCTGGAAGCTTCCAGAGACCGGGAGAATCGGCTGAGACACGAGCTGGAAGCTTCCAGAGACCGGGAGAATCGGCTGAGACACGAGCTGGAAGCTTCCAGGGACCGGGAGAATCGGCTGAGACACGAGCTGGAAGCTTCCAGGGACCGGGAGAATCGGCTGAAGGTCGATTTGAAGACACTTCAGAGAGAAATACAGCAGCTCAAAGCCACAGAGGAAGAGCTGGAATGTAATCTGAGAGAAGCTAAAGATGAAGACTCATCGCTGCTCACGAAACTACAGTTACAATGTAGCATAAGACAACAAGAAGAAGAAGAAGAGGAGATGCAAGCCGAAGAAAAGGAACTGCGTGCGAGACGGAGAGATCTGGAGAAAAGAAAGATGGAACTGGAGGCCCGTAAGAGAGACACTCGGTCTAGTGGATCACAACAACGTGCGCATCAGAGCAGGACAGCCGTCACACATGCTGGTGAGTATTTCACATGTGTTATAAGTGTGTACAGTCATTACTCTCAATTAGATGCATTTAAAACAAACTTAGTAGGTCCTCGTGGTGGCGCGGTTACTCACCTCAATCCGTGTGGCGGAGGACGAGTCTCAGTCACTCCGCGCATCTTATCACGTGACTCGTTGTGCATGACACCACGGAGACTCACAGTATGTGGAGGCTCATGCTACTCTCCAGGATCCACACACAACTCACCACACGCCCCATTGAGAGCGAGAACCACTAATCACCACCATGAGGAGGTTACCCCATGTGACTCTACCCTCCCTAGCAACCGGGCCAATTTGTTTGCTAAGGAGACCTGACTGGAGTCACTCACCACACGCCCCATTGAGAGCGAGAACCACTAATCACCACCACGAGGAGTTACCCCATGTGACTCTACCCTCCCTAGCAACCGGGACAATTTGGTTGCTAAGGAGACCTGACTGGATTCACTCACCACACCCCCCCATTGAGATCGAGAACCACTAATCACCACCACAAGGAGGTTACACCATGTGACTCTACCCTCCCTAGCAACCGGGACAATTTGGTTGCTAAGGAGACCTGACTGGAGTCACTCACCACACGCCCCATTGAGAGCGAGAACCACTAATCACCACCACGAGGAGGTTACCCCATGTGATTCTACCCTCCCTAGCAACCGGGCCAATTTGGTTGCTAAGGAGACCTGACTGGAGTCACTCACCACACGCCCCATTGAGAGCGAGAACCACTAATCACCACCACGAGGAGGTTACCCCATGTGACTCTACCCTCCCTAGCAACCGGGACAATTTGGTTGCTAAGGAGACCTAACTGGATTCACTCACCAAACGCCACATTGAAAGCGAGAACCACTAATCACCACCACGAGGAGGTTACCCCATGTGACTCTACCCTCCCTAGCAACCGGGACAATTTGGTTGCTAAGGAGACCTGACTGGAGTCACTCACCAAACGCCCCATTGAGAGCAAGAACCACTAATCACCACCACGAGGAGGTTACCCCATGTGACTCTACCCTCCCTAGCAACCGGGCCAATTTGGTTGCTTAGGAGACCTGACTGGAGTCACTCACCACACGCCTCATTGAGAGCGAGAACCACTAATCACCACCACAAGGAGGTTACCCCATGTGACTCTACCCTCCCTAGCAACCGGGACAATTTGTTTGCTAAGGAGACCTAACTGGATTCACTCACCAAATGCCTCATTGAGAGCGAGAACCACTAATCACCACCACGAGGAGGTTACCCCATGTGACTCTACCCTCCCTAGCAACCGGGACAATTTGTTTGCTGAGGAGACCTGACTGGAGTCACTCACCATACGCCCCATTGAGAGCGAGAACCACTAATCACCACCACAAGGAGGTTACACCATGTGATGCTACCCTCCCTAACAACCGGGACAATTTGGTTGCTAAGGAGACCTAACTGGATTCACTCACCACACGCCCCATTGAGAGCGAGAACCACTAATCACCACCATGAGGAGGTTACCCCATGTGACTCTACCCTCCCTAGCAACCGGGACAATTTGGTTGCTAAGGAGACCTAACTGGATTCACTCACCAAACGCCCCATTGAGAGCGAGAACCACTAATCACCACCACGAGGAGGTTACCCCATGTGAACTACCCTCCCTAGCAACCGGGACAATTTGGTTGCTAAGGAGACCTGACTGGAGTCACTCACCACACGCCCCATTGAGAGCAAGAACCACTAATGAATGAATTATTGGATATTTAAAAAAACAAAACCTCAAACTAACGTTAATACATTTCAAAGTTGGATTAAGTAGAGAACCACTGCTTTAACACTTACAAAATCTAGAAGTTCATATTACATACAGTAGATGCCCAATGACCTATATTTGCTATAAGATCAGTTGTATTTTGTTTTTTTGCCTCTAGGTGAAGGAGAGGGAGATCAGTTTGAAGGACTGAAAGCTGTGAGACGAAACAGCAAGCAATTAGAGCCACCAAAAAGTAAAAAAAGCATGCATATTTGAAATGTAATAAACTATAACAACTATACTGAATGAATCTTTCACTGAACATTATAGCGATTTATCCTTAATGAGATGAGATATTACAGAAGTGGGGAGAAAATCTTGTACGATCAAGGAAGACACTGAATAAGGCAATCAGAGCGGTTAAAATAAGCTACTCTGATAAGATGAAAAACAAGTTATAAGCTAATGACACTGCATAAGTGTGGAGAGGTCTGTAAGTCTTTACCATCTCCCAACACTGTAGGGAGATCATCCTGGCTGACGACTTTAATGCGTTTTACTGTAGATTTGAAAGGCCCAGTCTCACACCCCACACCCGCTCTGACCTTCACCTCACACAAACACCCCTCCTGCTACTCAACCTGCACTTAAGATCTGTGAAGAAGATGTGTGCCGGGTCTTCCAGAAACAAAAGACCCAGATGGTGTTTCACCCACTTGTCTAAAATCCTGTGCTGACCAGCTGACCCCCATCTTCTCCCCATCTGATCACTGGAGCACTGTGAAATTCCCTGCTGCTTCCACCATCATTCCCATCCCAAAGAAACCCAGAATCACTAGACTTATTGACTTCAGGCCCATCACTGACGTCTGTGGTCATGAAGTCATTTGAGAGACTGGTGTTGGCCCACCTGAAGGACATCATTTGACCTTTTCTAGATCCCCTTCAATTTGTTTATTGAGCAAACAGGTCTGTGGATGATGCTGTCACTGGTGCCCCCCAGGGATGTGTGCTCTCCCTGTATACCAATGACTGCACCACCAAGGACCGCTCTGTCAAGCTCCTGAAGTTTGCAGATGACACTACAGTCATCGGCCTCCAAGATGATGATGATGAGTCTGTATACAGAAGAGAGGTTGAAAGGTCTGGCTCACTGGTGTAGTCAAAACAACCTGCAGCTGAACACACTCAACAGTAGAGATGATTGTGGACTTAGGAGGAACACCCCAACATTACCCCCCCACCACGTGACGTGACTGCAAGCACCCCTCCTGCTACTCAACCTGCACTTAAGATCTGTGAAGAGGATGTGTGCCAGGTCTTCCAGAAACAAAAGACAAGTAAAGCACAGGGCCAAGATGGTGTTTCACCCACTTGTCTAAAATCCTGTGCTGACCAGCTGACCCCCATCTTCTCCCCATCTGATCACTGGAGCACTGTGAAATTCCCTGCTGCTTCCACCATCATTCCCGTCCCAAAGAAACCCAGAATCACTAGACTTATTGACTTCAGGCCTGTCACTCTGACGTCTGTGGTCATGAAGTCATTTGAGAGACTGGTGTTGGCCCACCTGAAGGACATCACTAGACCCTTACTAGATCCCCTACAATTTGCTTATTGAGTAAACAGGTCTGTGGATGATGCTGTCACTGGTGCCCCCCAGGGATGTGTGCTCTCCCTGTATACCAATGACTGCACCACCAAGGACCGCTCTGTCAAGCTCCTGAAGTTTGCAGACGACACTAAAGTCATCGGCCTCCAAGATGATGATGATGATGATGAGTCTGTATGCAGAAGAGAGGTTGAAAGGTCTGGCTCACTGGCGTAGTCAAAACAACCCGCAGCTGAACGCACTTAACAGTGGAGATGATTGTGGACTTTAGTGGATAGTGGACCCCCCACCATCATTCAGAACGGCATCGTGGCAGCCGTGGATTCATTCAGGTTCTTGGGCACTACCATCACACTGGGCCTGAAGTGGGAGACCCACATTGTGAAATGGGCCCTGAAGAGGTTGTACTTCGCCAGTTGGGGTTCAACCTGCCACGGGCGCTTCTGATACCGCTCTATTCCACAGTCATGGAGTCTGTCCTCTGCACTTCAGTAACCGTCCGCTGAGGAGTATTGGTTGCACCCTCCCTTCAAGAACTGTACACTTCTTGTCTAGAGAGAGCGGGTAAAGTCACTCAAGACCCCTCTCACCCAGCCCACCGTTGCCTTCTGGCCGGCGCTACAGCGCTCTGAGCGCCAGAACTGTCAGGCACAGGAACACATTTTATTCCCCTCCGGCTGTCCATCTCATGAACAGTCAAAACTGCCCCATTGAGCAATAATGATGTGCAATACACGGCTTAGTCTATATATATATTAATCCAACATACCATACCTCTTCTGCCATACATTCCCTTGCTTCTGTATATAACAGATTTGTATTTGTACATACGTATATATATATATATATATATATATGTATATTATTAGTGGTGTCTTGTTGCTGTATGTGTGTTGTTTGTGCACTGGATGCTTCTGTCACTAAGACAGATTCCTTGTATGTGTAATAATACTTGGTATTAAAGCTGATTCTGATATTTTAATAATAATTAATATTCTGTTTATTTCTTTGTCTTAGTGTCTGAAAGTGAACACGGACCACTACAAACTCTCTGAACAGACTGTGATTCATTGAACTGAGGTGAGTTCCAGAAATGAACCTTCTGTCATCATTTACTCACCTTCATGCTGTTCTAAAACTGTATGAGTTTCTTTCCTCTGTGGAAGTCAAAAGGAGACATTTTGACAAATGTTCATGCTGCACATACGAGACAGTGTTTCAGAACAAAATTGACAGTGTTTCAGCCGACACAAAGATCAAAAGTCACAAAATAAGACACTCCTGACTCTAATGAGACTCAAACAGGTTCTTTGAACTCTGCAGATCGGGTTTAGCATCAGCCCCCTTTAACTCTTCACTGTCTGTGCAGCTTTCTGATTGGCCAACAGGATGCGGGTGCATCCCTCAAACACTGTCCACATTGTATTTCATTATTGACTGAGAAATAAACTAGTTATTTAACAACAGCAACAACAATTCTACATTTTATTTTATGCTGTGATTTTCTTCTTTTTCAGTTTCCTGGACTGAAAATCCCTGTAAGACTTGATACTGACTAACATCACAAAGTATTCGTCTGTCAAAGCTGATGTTTATACTGTAGCTGATTTGTTTTCTGTGATAATATGTTGTTGTTATAGCTTTATAGTGTTTGTATGTAATCCTCGTTTTATTTATTTGTTATTTCTGTGAAATATAATGTGAACAGTTATGATGATCACAACATTGTGCTTTACATTAAAGCTAAAGAGCTGCATGTGACCGTTGTGTGACTGCTTTCAAATTACTAGCGCTTTCTGTAATATCGGATTACATGTAATCTGGATTTTGTAATCAGATCAAAACTTGTTGCATATTTTATTATGTGCATAATCAGATTATAGTTATTTTATTGATCGTTTGATTCAATTCTTGCATTACCAATCAATGGCAAATAGCTTGTGTGTTATTACTGATTATGCTCCTGAACTGTAAAACAGCTGCACAGATGTTTTGCACAGATGTTTTGCACAGATGTCATTTTGTGGCAATTTTCTGTTCACTATAAATGATTTACATGTACAGTAAGACGTGTGTAAAAATGTGCATGTAAATGTCAGTGTTCTGTTTACATGTAACACATTGCAATAAAAATAAATGTACTGTATACATACAAATGTGCATATCCTTATTCTGTGTACTACAGTGTTGGACAGGTTTGACTTTTCCCAGTAAACTTTTACCTGCTGTTGAAATCGTTCAGTGTGATACACAATAACATTCAGCTGGACAAAACTGGCATTCTTGTATAGGACAGTAAACAGTCAGTGGCAACAAAAAAAAGTAGAACAAAAATGAAATTTGCACATAACAAAGATTCCAGGGTTGACTGCCATGGTGAAAAAACATCGAAAC
>JAVLUX010000001.1:41603904-41681404 GCA_032164185.1 Moxostoma hubbsi
AGAGATAGGTCAGGTGACAGTGTGACGTAACAAAGATTACAACTGCGATCTGAATTTACTTTCGAAATCGTTTGAGGAAGTTTGCTGAACTGTTTGTTTAAATCGAGTTTCAAATAAACGTTGCAACTGTTGTTGTGTTTATATATTCTGCATTATGGCGCGGAGAGTCAGAGGTGAGTAACTCAACTTCCTATTCCATTTTCTGGTTTTATCTGTATATAAATTTTTTTTAAAAAACGTGTCGTACGTAAAGATGAATAAGGTGCGTCACAATGTGCTTATATAGACTGGCCACTTTGGAAAAGAGACATAAATTAACAAAATCTTCATATGATGTGTTTTACAGAGCGGATGGATCAAACTGAAATGCGTAAGTTAAAGATTATTATCCTGCATCACAGATTATATTTACATACATTGTCGTGAGATTCTCATGCAAACTCCATCTAATTATTAATATGAGGAAACCCATAATTGTTATCTAAATCATATTTTCCCCCTTCTCTGTCTCTTGTGTTCTTACAGGTCCGCTTATAAATCGTAATGGTAAGAATCTTAATTCTCTGTCTACATTTCCATTTCCTTGATCATGAGTCTGATAAAAACAGTATGGTGTTCCCCTTCTGTCACTCACTCGACGTTGTGTCGATTGCAGTGACACAAGGGGTCTTTCTTGAGAGCTTTCTGAACTTGAGAAAAGGTCAATGTCAAGTTGGCAGACAATATTTGCATGCCCCGCCCCGGACATATGGGTATAAAAGGGAGCAGGTGCCATTGTCAGTCAGAATTTTTCTTCGGAGCCGAGCTGTTTGTATGTTCAGGGAGCTGTGACAATGACTGCTTCACTCATCTCTGCAAGAGAGCTGCTGTTGGATTTGACTGCGCATTCCAGCGGCTTTCTCCTCTCTGCATGTTGTGCAGCTTCTGCCCCAGGGCGCTTCGACAGCGCTTTCCTAAAAGAGTGTTTTTCTCTGAAAAAGTTTCATTTCTCTTTAAGAGTATTTTCTGATAAAAGAACATACAGTGAGGAAAATAAGTATTTGAACACCCTGCTATTTTGCAAGTTCTCCCACTTAGAAATCATGGAGGGGTCTGAAATTGTCATCGTAGGTGCATGTCCACTGTGAGAGACATAATCTAAAAAAAAAAAAAATCAAGAAATCACAATGTATGATTTTTTTAACTATTTATTTGTATGATACAGCTGCAAATAAGTATTTGAACACCTGAGAAAATCAATGTTAATATTTGGTACAGTAGCCTTTGTTTGCAATTACAGAGGTCAAACGTTTCCTGTAGTTTTTCACCAGGTTTGCACACACTGCAGGAGGGATTTTGGCCCACTCCTCCACACAGATCTTCTCTAGATCAGTCAGGTTTCTGGGCTGTCGCTGAGAAACACGGAGTTTGAGCTCCCTCCAAAGATTCTCTATTGGGTTTAGGCCTGGAGACTGGCTAGGCCACGCCAGAACCTTGATATGCTTCTTACAGAGCCACTCCTTGGTTATCCTGGCTGTGTGCTTCGGGTCATTGTCATGTTGGAAGACCCAGCCTCGACCCATCTTCAATGCTCTAACTGAGGGAAGGAGGTTGCTCCCCAAAATCTCGCAATACATGGCCCCGGTCATCCTCTCCTTAATACAGTGCAGTCGCCCTGTCCCATGTGCAGAAAAACACCCCCAAAGCATGATGCTACCACCCCCATGCTTCACAGTAGGGATGGTGTTCTTGGGATGGTACTCATCATTCTTCTTCCTCCAAACACAGTTAGTGGAATTATGACCAAAAAGTTCTATTTTGGTCTCATCTGACCACATGACTTTCTCCCATGACTCCTCTGGATCATCCAAATGGTCATTGGCAAACTTAAGACGGGCCTTGACATGTGCTGGTTTAAGCAGGGGAACCTTCCGTGCCATGCTTGATTTCAAACCATGACGTCTTAGTGTATTACCAACAGTAACCTTGGAAACGGTGGTCCCAGCTCTTTTCAGGTCATTGACCAGCTCCTCCTGTGTAGTTCTGGGCTGATTTCTCACCTTTCTTAGGATCATTGAGACCCCACGAGGTGAGATCTTGCATGGAGCCCCAGTCCGAGGGAGATTGACAGTCATGTTTAGCTTCTTCCATTTTCGAATGATTGCTCCAACAGTGGACCTTTTTTCACCAAGCTGCTTGGCAATTTCCCCGTAGCCCTTTCCAGCCTTGTGGAGGTGTACAATTTTGTCTCTAGTGTCTTTGGACAGCTCTTTGGTCTTGGCCATGTTAGTAGTTGGATTCTTACTGATTGTATGGGGTGGACAGGTGTCTTTATGCAGCTAACGACCTCAAACAGGTGCATCTAATTTAGGATAATAAATGGAGTGGAGGTGGACATTTTAAAGGCAGACTAACAGGTCTTTGAGGGTCAGAATTCTAGCTGATAGACAGGTGTTCAAATACTTATTTGCAGCTGTATCATACAAATAAATAGTTAAAAAATCATATATTGTGATTTCTGGATTTTTTTTTTTTTTTAGATTATGTCTCTCACAGTGGACATGCACCTACGATGACAATTTCAGACCCCTCCATGATTTCTAAGTGGGAGAACTTGCAAAATAGCAGGGTGTTCAAATACTTATTTTCCTCACTGTATACACAAGCATGCGTTGAACGTCCTTTTCAGGACGCGTCTTTATAAAGATGCCTTTCCGCTGCTGTGTAGTTCCTGGATGCAGTAGATATCTTTCCAGATGTGACAGTCACAGATGCTACCTCGTGTGCCTGGATCGCAATCTCACTGAGGCGGCGTTTGTGGATGGTTCATGTTCTTATTGTGAGGACATGACCATGGCAACATTGCAGTCGCGGCTTTCGTTTCTCAAAATGCATAGGTCCTTCTTCCCACGGGATTGAGGATGACCCGGCTGGTGATGGAGGTGATTTGGGAATGGCAGCCAAGGCACTGAAAGATGCCGACCCCAATGTGCTGCAAGAACTGTGCTCTGCCACCAACCTTGCTCTCAAGGTTACGAAGGTCACAGCACAGGCACTCGGCACCTCTTGGTCCAGGAATGCCACCTATGGTTGAACATGTTCAAGATGCGCAACGTTGACAAGGCACGCTTTATCAACGGCCCTGTTTCCCAGCTCGGCCTCTTCGGCGAATGGACTTCACCCAGCAGTTTTCAGCGGTGAGGAAACAGACGGAGGCCATTTCCCACATCATGCCACACCGCCACAGCACAGCCCACCCCCCCGTCTGCTCGCCGAGGACGTCCCCCTGCGAAGAAACATCAGGCAGCTCCACCTCTACACCAGCACTTAGCCCCAGCGTCAAGTGCCCCCCGTCACCAGGACCTCTTCCCGGCCACGCAAACCCCCCAGGAGACGACGCCCCCAAGAAGCCAGACATTTGCTCCGGAAATGGTAGCCAGACCACTCCTTCCCCGCTAGAGGGCCGGGTGGAGAATCCTTTTTTCTCCCTTTTGTGTTCGTTGCACCCCCTTCGGGCTGCAGTACCCACTTTGTCACTAAAAGAGCAATTTCCTCAATTCCTGGGTCACACAGCTGGCATGTGCCACTGCACCCCGGCACCCAAGCCTTGCAGCCCCAGCATCCTGGACGCAGCTACTACGCCTCCGGACCCGCGACTGCCCAGCCCCGGCAGGCCAGCACTGACAAGTTCTGAGTATGTCTCTGCAGTGTGGTGCGCACAGGTTTAGTAGCCGGTTTGGTTATTAGCAATAATTAATAATTATCATAGATAATTATCAATGAATAAAATCAATAGAACATTGATTAGAATCAATGTTAGCTTTTAATCCTTTAAATCAACAATCATCAAATCTAATAGAATATTAATTATTATCCAAGATAATAATTAATTAAACATTGATTAGACTTAACACTAGCTTATTGATCCTTCACATTAAACAATCATCGAAGATAATTGTCAATTATCAAAATCAATAGCATATTAATTAGGATTAATGTCGACGGGGCACCACCCTGGAATCAGGGACTAATAACCAGAGAGTACAACAGTCTCAATGTTAGATGGTTCTCTTAGGAAAATTTATGTCCGTAGATCATCAAGATTAAAAAGGGAACAACGAAGGGTTGAATTCGAGCACTGGCATCCCCTGCCAGCCTTTGACACATGTGTATGCAAAACAAACCAAAACAATTCTCTTTTAATTATAACGAAGTTTATTGAAAATATAATATCAATTAATAATCAATACAATGCAGTCAATAAACTTCCGACATTCAAACTAAACAGTGACAGTAACACCTGAGAGGACGGGGTGTGTGTGTGTGTGTGTGTGTGTGTGTGTGTGTGTGTGTGTGTGTGTGTGTGAGAGAGAGAGAGAGAGAGAGAGAGAGAGAGAAGTGACCGTGCACAAAATGGCGGACGTGACTCTCGTGGAGATTATACGTCACGTGAGATTTCCGGCCAGAGGGTATGGCCGCGAATGTGGGCGGAGAGAAGCCGGTTAATGGCGTCTGTCCGTTTCCAGCGTGTCTTCACTTGCTTGATAACCTGGGGACAAAGCCGAACTTTATCACAAAGTTATCTACTAGCGAATGGTGTGTAGTTAGTACGAGAGAGAGAGAATGAAGTGGCGGCGTTGAGGCCGGTTTCGCGATCGTGGGAGAGAAGGCAACTGTTAGTTTACCACTCAGAGACGCGGTGAACGGCTCATAACCCGTCCCACGAACTCTGGTCCTTTGATGGATAAACACAGTATGCCGGTCTCATCCGCGATGGCGTAAACACACAACAGTCCAACGTGGTTGGATTACAAGACAGCAAACTCTAATTTATGATAACAGTATGTTGCATTAATACATTGAGTATTATTAGCAGCAATGAGCGGACTCTACGGTCCGTAAACTGTACAAAACAATAAACTTGATCCACAAGAATAACACACCTAAATATTCTATCTCTGCCCAGACGTTAACCTCTTACTTGGATCGAGTGGGGACGCATGTAGAACGTGTGTTCATCCGTCGTTCGACTCCGACTCGGTTCCTCGAGGCTCGGGTGATAACGGGAGGCCGTTTCCTCGCTCTGTCAGCGGGCGGTACGGCTGCTGATTCTCGGCGGGCTGGCGGAGAAATCAGCGACGTCAACCTGATTGAAGAGGGAAGAGAATTCTTCTTTCTTCACTTCTGCAGGCAAACGGATGAAGATTGCTCGGCGCTTTCCTTCGGATCCGTTAAAGTGTTCGGTTGAACACAATGTTCTCAACTCGTCCAGCGATATTGTATTGCCGCAGTTTCAAGTTGCACGTTACTTCCTTGTGCAACGAGGCAACACCACGTCTATACACGGCGGGCAAAGTTAATGGAAGAGCCGAAGGAATCGATTTCCGATGCATTTCTATTCCTGATGACATCATAGTTGAGGTGCGTTCTGTTGAGTGCCTCATCCAATAGGTGTTGAGAGTTCAATCCTTTGGAATTTCACACAGTTGTAAAGTGAGCAAGGCTTCTTGGGATTTGCAGTTGTTTTTGTACTCCCTTTGTTTGATTTTGGCGCGATTTTTATCAGCAAGATTTATGACTTTGTTTTTGTGGGCCTCAGTCAGGCTTTATGACTGTGTTAGGCCTGCCTTTGTCTTGTATCTGAATACATGAGGCCCTACAGCAGGACCTCCTCCTCTGTCCATATCCCGCCCCCTGCCAGGTGCACCTCGTTCCGGCGGTATTTTGGTAAAAACGCCAGCACCTTGCGAGCAGAAATTGCTGCCCTGCTACGCAAGGATGCGATAGAGCCAATTGGGGCTTCAGGTCAACTGGCAAGAACGCATTTCCCCCAGTGAGCCTTCTTGCACTGGTGCTGTGCAAGGTCAGGGAAGACGAGGAACAGGTCACCTTATTGGCTCCTTACTGGCCCACTCGGACTTGGTTCTCGGATCTCACACTTATTGTGACAGCACCTCCCTGGCAAATTCCCCAGAGGAAGGACCTTCTTTCTCAGGGACGGGGCACCCTCTGGCACCCACGCCCAGACCTCTGGAACCTCCATGCCTGGCCCCTGGACGGGACGTGGAAGATTTAAGCGGTCTACCACCTGCAGTCGTAGACATGATCAATCAAGCCAGAGCTCCCTCAACCAGGCAGCTTTACGCCCTCAAGTGGCGCCTGTTCACAAATTGGTGTTCTTCCAGATCCGAAGACCCACAGAAATGCACAGTTCAGTCAGTGCTTTCATTACTGCAGGAGAGGTTGGAGGGGAGGGTATCCCCCTCCACCTTGAAGGTGTACATTGCTGCCATCGCAGCCCACCACGACGCAGTAGACGGCAAGTCCCTTGGTAAGCATGACTTGATTATCAGGTTCCTTAGAGACACCCGGAGGCTGAACCCTCCCTGGCCAAGCCTATTCCCCTCCTGGGATCTCGGTGGTCTTCAGAGACCCCCCTTCAAGCCGCTTGACTCAGTGGGACTCAAGAACCTCTCTTGAAGACGGTCCTCCTGATCGTGCTCGCTTCCATTAAGAGGGTTGAGACCTGCGAGCATTCTTGTTTAGCGACACTTGCCTGGATTTCGGTCCGGCAGATGCTCACGTCATCCTAAGATGTGCCCAAGGTTCCTATGACCCCGTTTCAGGGCCAAGTCATGAACCTGCAAACGCTGCCCGGCAGGAGGCAGACCCTGTCTCTATGTCTCTGTGTCCAGTACGTGCTTTGCGTATCTATTTGGACTGCACGCAGGGTTTTAGATGCTCTGAGCAGCACTTTGTCTGCTTTGGCGAACAGCAGAAAGGGAACACTGTCTCCAAACAGAGGTTAGCCCACTGGGTTGTTGACGCTATTGCACTAGTCTATCACACCCAGGCCGTGCCCACCTCCTTGTGGGTCCGAGCACACTCTACAAGGAGTGTGGCATCCTCGTGGCCACTAGCCCACGGCACCTCCCTAGCAGACATCTGCAGAGCAGCGGGCTGGGCAACACCCAACACCTTTGCTAGGTTCTACAACCTCAGGGTTGAGTCGGTCTCGTCCCGTGTTTTGTCAGGTCCAAGCCCGTAGAACTCGGTAACATGGAACAACCGAACGGGTGTTCCGCTTGCACTTGTGCCCTTCACCAAATTGATTCAGTCCACTTTCTCTCCCAGGTTGCCACTAAACTCGCTTCCAGGATGTTCTTCCTCCCCGGTCCTCTAGCCGGTGAGTTCAGCGGAGGAATTCACCGCCAGACCCACCACGAGTCAAGTGCTCCGTGTTGGGCTTGGGCCCCACAGGCATAGTTCCCTCCTCAGGCAACTCCCTGTGATGTATTTTCTGTGGTACGGTCCCCCTACTTGGTGGACTCACATCTTCCTTGGGCAGTCCTCCTGCCCCCCGGTTGCCGTGTCTGTAGTAACTCCTCCCTTGCCAGGCAGGACCTACCACCGCACCATGTCTATGGCGGTTTGACAATCCCCCATGTGTATTGGCCTCTAATTACCTTCCCCCAGTCAGGGCATGTCATGGTCTCTGCAGAGCCTTTTCCCCCTGAAAGAATAGGAATGGAAAAGGACGCCTTCCCCAACGCAACTATAGCACTTTTTAACTCTTATGACAAGAAACATAGAGAGAGAAAAGGCTGCGGTTGGCCGGCTTGCTCCCATGGCAGGTCACCGCCTTCCCGTATGGGTACTGGGAACCTAAGAGCGGTTATGACACTTTTTGGGGCATTGGGGAGGGTTACGTGCGGAACAAGCCTGCTTGCACTTGTCTCAGCAGTTCAAGTAACATGGTTTAGTGCGTGGCATTTTTAAACAGGACTCCTTGTGTCACTACAATCGACACAACTTCGAGTGAGTGACAGAAGGGGAACGTCATTGTTACTGTTGTAACCTCCGTTCCCTGAGGGAGTGAACGAGATGTTGTGTCCCCCTTGCCATGACACTATTCCTACCACTGTAATGCGCCGTAACCTTATTCTCGGCTCCTCAGTGCAAAATCCTGACTGACAATGGCTCGCCTGCTCCCTTTTATACCCATATGTCCGGGGGCAGGGCATGCAAATATTGTCTGCCAACTTGACATTGGCCTTTTCTCAAGTTCAGAGGTACATGAGGCTCTCAAGAAAGACCCCTTATGTCACTACAATCGACACAACGTCTCGTTCCCTCCCTCAGGGAACGGAGGTTAGGACAGTAACCATGACGTTTTTGTCTACTACTCTCTTCTTCACATGACTCGTGTTAGCGTTGCTGAGTAAACTGAAGTCTATGGAGTGAATCGTTGTATTTGACGGTGGCGTTAAACGGTGCATTGAAACGCTGACTGAGTCGTACACTAGAAGCGTTGAAATGGAAATCAACTCTGATTTGTTTGTGATAAATTAGACCTATTTCCATAGGCCGACAATACTTTAATAATAATATGTATTTATTACACATGCATATATATATTTTGTTCAGTGAAATGATAAGCAAATAAACATTATCCTCATTATGTTTTTGTTATATTTGGATGTATTTGTCTTAAGTGCATTGTCTGGAAATGAAGAGCATGTTTTACTTGAAATGATAGGCTAGTAAAAGATGCTCTTCATTTACATACAACTAAATATAATAGAAACATAACGAGGCTCGTGAATGTGGCTTAACTACATGAATTTTCTCTCACAGAAGATGATGAGGAGGAAGATGCTGACTCTAGAGCACATGCAGGTCTGTCAACTGAAGGGGACAACCAGGATTGTCCTCCAAGGACTTCAGCCCACGGAGGGAAAACATGTATGTATTTATTATAATACACAGATGCCAGCTCATAATAACATCATTACTGGTTGCTGACCACATGTAGCATCTCCTTTTTGAAACTATTTAGGTGTTAGCATTTACATCCAGGGTTCAGTCTGTTTGTGTGTTTGTTTGTGTGTGTGTATGTGTTTTGTTTTTGTGTGTCTGTGGCTGTCTGTGTGTGTGTCTGTGTGTGTGTGTGTGTGTGTGTGTGTGTGTGTGTGTGTGTGCGTGTTTTACATACATATAACTCATTAAAAGGCTCAGGGCAGAAAAATGGAAATAGAAAAACAAGACAAACAAGATTTAAAAACTTAGATGACACCCAGTACAAAGATTTGGAGTTGTGTACTTTTATATGCACTGTAACAAATAAATAAATAAATAAATCCTCTTAGATTTACAGTAAAATACTGGCAGCAATTTTACCATCAATTTACTGCAAATATATGGCACATTTAATGTAAAGCTCAAATGCAGATCAACAGCGACTGTTTCTCAAAGTCATAATATTTCTCAGCACTTCTACTCAAGTGAATTATTTCTTCAGTAGCAGTAATTTTATTGAAGTAAAAATCAGTACTCTTTCCAGCACTGCCGCTGGTGCAGATTTAACATTGGTTTGACAATTATTTGTGTACCTGAAATAACTTAACATGTACTCAGAGGATCCTCTAAATGCTGTGTAGTAATGCAATGTGTTTTATGCATGTTATTATATAATAATTTTGTTTTCACAGATGGAACAGATGAAGGAAGACACTCAAAAGTCTCCACTGAAAGGTTTAGATTAATGGTGCTTGGAGGTGATGATGTTCTCATGAATAAAGCTTGTAATATCATCATCGGTAACAGACAGGAACAGGATATCTGTCATTTCAAAACATGTGATCTTAGAGAGAGTCAGGTTAATGGACGAACGATATCTGTGCTAAGCACTTCTTCCAATTGGTTAGAATGTTTGAAAGGTTTTTTTTTCAATTACAAAGTCGATTCTATAAGAAAGGAAATGGAGGCCTGTGAACCTCTGGTCTTTCCAGGACCTCATGCTTTTCTTCTGGTGCTTGGAGATGAGCGTAACTCTGGTAAAGAGCATCGTCTTTTAAAAGCTCTTAGTAAAGTGTTCGGAGAGACGGCTTTAGACTACAGTTTCACGTTATTTTTGAATAATGTTAATCAGAGAGATGCAGATCAAAATCGCAGTGTCAGAATGTGTAAAAACAAATACCACATTCTAAAGAACACTGATCAAAGTGTCGAAGAGCTTCTTCAATATATGACAAGAATGAAAAATGGAAAGGATTTTTTCACAAATCATTTAGACTACTTTAAAGAAGCAAAACATTATTTTCAAATAGAGTTTGAAGCTGAGAAAAAAGAGATATTGAGGGAATTGAAAGAGGCTCGTAGAAATGTGACACTGTTAACAGAAAAGTTGAATACTCTCCATCAGAGGGAACTGGATGCCTCCAGAGCGCTTCAAAACACCGTAGAGCAGTTCAATGCCAGTGTGCAGAAGGTAGAGAAGTACTGGAGTGATGCACCAGGTCAAAAAACTGTTCCTCATGCAGAAAGTAAGCTAACACAGAAACCACAAGCCATAACAAAATCCTATGAGAAAGAGAGAGATCTGGAAAGACGAGAGATGTTACCGGAGGCCAGAGAAAGAGAAGTGTCCCGGAGAGAAGCCCGTCTCAGAGGAAGATCAGAATATGAACATTACAGCAGCATGGACCTCGCTTCCACTTGTAAGTATTTCCACGATTCATAATTTTGTATAGATGAACTAAGTATAGATTTTTAACACTGATGTTTGTCCCATCAGATGTATCTGTATCCACAGTAATTACTGTGTTAGAAAGTGCCTTTTCAGTTAGGACGGGGCGCTGCTGTAACCGGAATTTTGCTTAATCCTTGAATCATCACATTGGACTTTTCAGCACCCATAGGTTGTTTGAAAACAAGATTGTGTGTCCATAATCCCATGTCCAGCTGTAATATGCTTCATTGTTTTTAGTCATAGCATCTTTACACAAAGGTGAACGCGAGGGCGAGACGGAGGAAGTTTCACAAGTCGGTGGATCAATAAAGATTGGAAGCTCAAAACGTGTAAGAAGAAACAGCAAGGAATTAGAGCCACCCAATAGTAAGAATTATCATCTATCTTACATTTTGTGTCATGCACAGAATCAGATCATTCTGTTTTGATATAGTATAAAAATGAATCTCCTTCAAATGTGTTATGAGATCATACTAGAGATAGTTCAGTGCTAATAATTGAATTAAAGGTGCTTTAAGCATTTTTTAAATGAAATTACACACAGAACGTATTCCTATTGCACTTGAATACTGTAGGTGCCATGAAATATTAAACCTGTGTCATTGACAGTGGCAAATTGGATGTAGCCAGATTCTTTGTTTAGCCAGTCAGAAGACTTTTTTGCCAATGTAAATACATTGGGAATTGATGGTCCCTCTTACAATGTATTTACATTGTCAAAAATGCATGGATGTTGGACATTTGACTTATACACATTTTATTAGTCTTGACATTATACCAGATTGATTAAACCATGTGTATGGCACTCAGTTTGTTCCATAGAGCCATTCATCTAACCAACATTTCATATTTTTGTATAATTTGCATAAAAATTAATGTACAAAAACCATGTATTTGGCAGCCATTACATACATTGCAGCTGGGATCTTCCTAAATGATGCCTTTTCTTATATAAGGTTTAATATTACATAAATTATGCTCTTTTTGAATGTAACCATAAACATATATTTGGTGGCCATTACATACATTACTGGCAGGACTTCATACAGGAAGATCCCAGCTGCAATGTATATAATGGCCACCAAATACTAGGTTTAAGCAAACTACAGTGCACTTATTACAGGGACAACCCCCCCCCCCGAGCAACCTGCAGTTAAGTGCCTTGCTCAAGGACACAATGGTGGTGGCTGTGGGGTTCGAACCAGCAACTTTCTGATTACAAGTTAATTGCTTTTGTCAACTATGCCACCACCACTCCAAAACTCCAAAAAAAGCAAAAACAAATGCCAAGCACCACAAAGGTCCATAAATGCACTCGGGATGACCTTGCGGGATGCTAGGGTGCTGCCCGGTACCAATCGTGGTGATGTATGGCATCAGGGGACACTCTGGGGCCAAAGGCATGTAAAAACACTTTTTTACTTGGTAAGTGGCCAAATACTGGGTTTGTGGACAAGAGGAAGACCGCCGAGGAAGACTACTAGGTAATTGGGCACAATACTGTGTCTGTGAACGTGAGGAAGACAACAGAGGATGAATACTGGGAACATGAGGAAGAGTTTGGGGAGACTATAGGGTAAGGGTATCTATGTCCCCATGTAAAGCAAAGTGCAAAGCCCCCTACAGGCGTCCAAGCAGAGAGTTTGGGGTCTGACTCAATCTTATCTCAGGTAAGTTGGAAACGTCCAGTTCGTCATATAGCTACTAGGCAAACAGGATCCAAAATTGCGATATGATCCCTTGCACCATGTAGGTGACCAATGGCAATATATTTGAATGGCCGTTTGTACAGAAACCATGTACATGCCCTTACTTTGGTACAGGCACTATGGTGGACATTTTAAAGCATGTGGGTACCACAGACAAGGAGAAGGAATGGTTGAAAATGTCCATAAAACCCCAGCCAGTTGGTTCATGCACGCTCTGATCACATGGCCATAAATGAATCTGATTGGTCTAACCAGCACTTGATCGTTCTTCCTGTTTCAGTTTCTGCCTGTAAGCGGGCAGAATCAGAACGGAAGAGTGGTCCGATTTGCCAAATGGTGGGTAGAGGAGGGATTTGTAGCCATCCTGGAAGGGAGAGTAGCAATGGTCCAAAACCCGGTCCCCTCATGTGATGAAGCTGATGTGTTGGCAGTATTTCGGTGCTATTGACTTGAGGTTGAGGTCACAATGACCGCGGCCTCCTCTGCACTTCAGTAACTGTCTGGTTTGGTTCAGCTGCGTAATTGGACAACAGAAGACTACAAAGGAGAGTTTGGACTGCTGAGAATATTATTGGTTATATATATATATATATATATCTCATTATTAGCTTTTTGTTATTTATTATTATCTCCGTCTTGCTGTTTTGTTTGTGCACGGGACGCTTCTGTCACCAAGACAGATTCCTTGTATGTGTAATAATACTTGGCACTAAAGTTGATTCTGATCCTGATATTTTAATAATAATAATTAATATTCTGTTTATTTCTTTGTCTTAGTGTCTGAAAGTGAACACGGAACACTACAAACTCTCTGAACAGACTGTGATTCATTGATCTGAGGTGAGTTCCAGAAATGAACCTTCTGTCATCATTTACTCACCTTCATGTCGTTGTAAAACTGTATGAGTTTCTTACCTCTGTGGAAATAAACTAGTTCAAAGCAACAACAATAATGCTAATACATTTTATTTTATGCTGTGATTGTTTTTTCTTCTTTTTCAGTTTCCTGGACTGAAAATCCCTGTAAGACTTGATACTGACTTTAGTAACATCACAAAGTATTCGTCTGTCAAAGCTGATGTTTGTACTGTGATAATATTTAGTTGTTTAGTTGTTAGCTTTATAAGTAAGAACTCAACATGTGTGCTGATTATGAGGCAAATGTACAGTATGTTTAAATGATGGTTCAAACAACAAAAATATTTTTGTGAGAGTTTTGAACCTTGAGCTAAATTACGTGTTTATACAGTTGATTGTAACGTGCTTTTTTTATAGACTGACAGCAAAATTGTAACATTTATGTATTATAATTATGTATTATGAGTCACACTGACTCTTCTGGGCAATAACTATATTACATTAAAGTAGTCTTGAAAGTTGCTATATTAGATATTTACAGTATAATCCCTTATTAACTAGTACCAAAATCTGCCTAGGAAGACAGATGTACCAGTCAATAAAGATGTTGAATTAAACTCTTGAACTGTATTTCTGTATACCACTTAATTGCCCCGTTGGATAGGCAAACATTATATAGATTTTCTTCTTGTGTATCATTTATATTTATATGGTGCCCATGGAGCCGTGGAACATGGTGACATCTTGGTAACACTTTAGCACTTAACTGAAACGAGGGTCTTTTCATAAAAAGTTTAAATTTGGTTAAATGTGGGATAACTAGCATCCCACGTAACACTGCCGTAGAACCTATTAGAAGCTTAATCACTTTCTGTGCATCTATTGACCTCAAAAGCACAACCACGTCCTGCTACATTGTTCATCCAAACAAGGTAAATCTTTTTTTCCCTTTTTCTTTTCTTTTCGCCAAACCCTGTTCGGGCTGTGATACCCACATTGTCAAGAAAGTGAGCGGTTTCCTCTCTCCTTGGGAGACGCCGCTGGTGCTCACGATCACCGCCCCCCACGGCTAATGGACACTGAGCACCTGCAGCCTGGGCCTCACGAATTAGGCACCCCGCTTTCGCGTGCCCCACTGTATCACACAAGCCACACCCCCGGCCGGCCACACCATCCTCAGTCACCGACCCACCTTATGCCTGGCACGAGGAGGTAGGTAAGTGCTTCGAGGGTCTCTTCAGCACCGCTCCCTGATGCAGCACACCCTGCTCCCCCCTGCTGCGAGGCAAAAACCCCCAGAAATGTCGGATGCGATCCTTCCATTAGTGCCCCTTGCCCGGAATTTGGACGTGTGTCTGTCGCTTTCCAATACGTCACGTTCGCGTGCCAGAACCATCCGACTTGGCTATGCGATTTAATTCACCAAGTGCCCGCCCGAGGTTACGATTGTAACCAAGACGTGTTCAAACAGGTTTCCTGAGCATTCCCCCCATATGCCATTTTTGTTAAGCATGATGCTAGCACGTTTTTAGCATGTTTTAACACTTCGCTAGGCGATGCCAGCATGTGTTAGCATGATGCTAGCACGTTTTTAGCATGTTTTAGCACTTTGCTAGGCGATGCTAGCATGTGTTAACATGATGCTAGCACGTTTTAGCATGTTTTAGCACTTTGCTAGGCAATGCCAACATGTGTTAGCATGTACACATAACACTTTTTTATTATGTTTTAACACTTCGCTAGCCGATGCCAGCATGTGTTAGCATGATGCTAGCACATTTATAGCATGTTGTAACACTTCGCTAGGCGATGCTAGCATGTGTTAGCATGATGCTAACACGTTTTTAGCATGTTGTTGCACTTCGCTAGTCGATGATAGCATGTGTTAACATGATGCTAGCATGTTTTTAGCATGTTTAAGCACATCGCTAGGCGATGCAAGCATGTGTTAGCATGATGCTAGCACGTAATTAGCATGTTGTAGCACTTCGCAAGGTGATGCCAACATGTTAACATGATGCTAGCATGTTTTTAGCACGTTTTAGCACTTCACTAAGCAAGGCTAGCATGTGTTAACATGATGCTAGCACGTAATTAGCATGTTTTAGCACTTCGCTAGGCGATGCTAGCATGTGTTAGCATGATGCTAGCACATAATTAGCATGTTGTAGCACTTCGCAAGGTGATGCTAGCGTGTGTTAGCATGATGCTAACACGTTTTTAGCATGTTGTTGCACTTCGCTAGTCGATGATAGCATGTGTTAACATGATGCTAGCACGTATTTAGCATGTTTTAGCAATTCGCTAGGTGATTTCAACATGTGGTAGCATGATGGTAGCGCATTTTTAGCATGTTAGCACTTCGCTAAGCAAGGCTAGCATGTGTTAGCATGATGCTAGCACGTTTTTAGCATGTTTTTTGCACTTCGCTAGGTGATGCTAGCATAGGTGTCAGTGTAAGACTACATGCGCCTTTAATATTTATCTTTCTAAAGAAAGTATTATTAAAGGTGTTAGTTCCATCAAAATACTGTCACCCTATTATTATAGACCTCATCAGACAAATAGGTCATATTTTGGAGGCAGATAATTTAATACTCATCATCTTTCGGCATCAAATATTTGAATGAAACGGGTGTCCGGTGCCTTCTTGTGGACAGACGATAAATAACTTTTTTTCCGTTCAACAGAGACAACATTTGCGAAATCATTAAATAAACACACACACACACACACACACACACACACACACAGTCAGTCTTTCTGGATTTATTGTGTTATAACATTTAATACACGTAAAATGATTGGAAAGTGTTGTTGTGGAAAGCAGAGTTATTTATAGGAAACCTTATTCAGCTTACTTGCGAACCATTATTTTCTGACATGCACTTAATATGAATCACCACTAGAGGTAGATACCTACTATTCAACTGGCAGAGTAGCCCAATGCAGGCTTCATGTGGTTTCTGTAGTGTAGTGGTTATCACGTTCGCCTCACACGCGAAAGGTCCCCGGTCCGAGACCGGGCAGAAACATGTTTTTGTTTTCAGTTCACACAGTCTGACAAAAAATTGTCATGCTTTTTAACCTCAATTGAATCATAGTTAAAGGTGCTTTCAGTTATGCAGTATGACATTGTTCCTTTCAGTTTCAAAAGTGATCGCGGAAGTTTATTCCTCCGATCGTTGCATGTTTTATAAGTTACTCTTCTTTTTTATTTTGTCCTAACATTTTTCCACCAAAATGCTCCGGAGACGTAAGGGTGAGTAAAGTAACACTATTCATACAGAATTCTGTCACGTTTGGTAAAAAATGGAAGGTGAAAAATCACGTTATGATCATTGCTTTTATTGTTCATAAATATTAATAATATTCACGTTTATGAGCAAAGTCGACTTATTTTGTATTTTACAGGACCAACTGACGAAGCTGAAATGCGTAAGTTAATATAAGCTATAGTAGTTAATTCAGCAGAATAATGTTGTTTCTCTTTCTGCAGGCCTTTTTATTTTTGTATAGTTATTTTCACAATATATAGCATTTTAAAACAGCTTTACATAAGGTCGTGCCTTGATGTCTTAATATCCACAATGAACTGCTTTATAGAAAATCACCCTAATGTCTTTAAGCCTCTGAAAATTATACATACAAATATAAAACTATCACAAAGCTTTCTAATTTATTTTCTCTAATTCTTTATTCAGTTATACCCAGGAATTATGGTAAGTCATTTGGGTCATACATAAATACATTTCCAAATTTGCTTGATGGTTTTATTTGATCTAGAACATACATGTATATGAATTGTTTGGAATTGTATTATGAAATGTTGATTGATTGTGCTGAAGCTATAAGGCGTTATTACAGAGCAGATTTATCACTGTGAAAATACTAACCTATAACATTAGGAAAGGGCTATACGCTAGATTAATGTGTATGCATGCATACGCAACATTGCATTCTGAAACAGAGTGTAACGGGAGCAAGCTGGTAAATAGCTGTGCATTATGTAAACCTCACTCTCCTGACCTCAAGAGGTGCACTAGGAGCTATAGCCTTTAGCCTCCTTGTTAGCGCACCCGCCTCTCACGCTGGAGACCTCGGTTCGAGTCCCACTCGGAGCGGGAGCGAGAAGGACCGGCAACACAATTAAGTAACAATTGTAACACTTTACAATAAGGTTACTATTCTTTACATGAACTAACAATGAACACTACGTTTACAGAATTTATTAATCTTTGTTAATGTTTTTTAAAACACATTTTTAAAATCAAAAGTTGCATTTTTAATATTAGTAAATGTACTATGAACCAGGGATTAAAAACGGTTCAAGGGACCATGAAAATGAAAATCCAAAAATGAACAAAATTTGTAGCTGAACGTAACTGAAAACCAGAACAACATGTGCTATGATGAAGGAAACGTCAAGGTTACTAGTGTAACCCCCATTCCCTGATGGAGGGAACGAGACGTTGTGTCAATTGTAGTGACATAAGGGGCTTCTTTCAAGAGCCTCGGATACCTCTGAATATGAGAAAAGGCCAATGAAAAATTGGTGAACAGAATTTGCATGTCCCGCCCCCGGTCATACGTGTATAAAAGGCGGGGTGCATCTATTCAGTCAGGTTGCACTGAATAAGGTTCAGCCATTTACAGTGGCTTGGTACAGTGTTGTGACAAGGGGGACACAACGTCTCATTCCCTCCATCAGGGAACGCGGGGGTTACACTAGTAACATAGACATTCCCCTTCTGTCACTCACTCGACATTGTGTCGATTGTAGTGACACAAGGGGCCCCATTCAATAACGCCACTTCCACTGAACCATGTTACATGATCTGCTGATGCAGGTGCAAGCTGTTGCGTGCCAAAGGAGCATGGGCATCAGGCAGCACGTAACCTTCCCCAATGCCCCACTAAGACGTCAAATTGTTTTTATTAGGTTCCTGGCATCCGACCAAGGTTTCCCCTTGAGGGCCTTGCAGCCCTTTCTCTCTCTATGATTCTCCTCACAGAGTGTTAGATGTGGCAGGGGCCATCTAGCTATGATACGCATCAGGATAAATTGAGATACAATTGCTCAAAACGTGCATACAAAACTCTCCCCGAAGCAAGGAGGTCATTCAGCTGCTCCATCGCAACAAGGTGGCTACCTCATGACATAGTGGATGAAAATGTGCAATGATTCATTTTTTGTGTGTCTAATTATTAGAAATGCTCTTTAAAAAATGCTAAACATTTCGATGGAAACCAAGCTAATGTTGCTGTGTCTCAATTTTCATTGCGCCACAGAGACCAAATGAACCTACTCATGGCTTACTTGCATATTAATGCATATCAGGCTGTGATAGGAGTAAGTATTTTAATATAGAAAAAGTGCAAACTTCAGCTTTAACAGCAGTGCAGACAGATGCATAAACATAAAGGATGTTAGGCACAACTCACAGTGTAATGACTGTATTCACAATACATCTTAACGCCTTATTGCTTTTATAAAATTATTTGCATTTTAAGCCATTAAAGACATTTTATTAAAACATTAATCTTTATGAACCATTGTGATTTAGTGCTTTTAATCATTTGTGATCTCACTTACTGTTATCCTTTTTAGCAGATGGAACATTCACACAAGAAGCAGGACAATCCACTGACTCCATTAAAAGATTTCGATTTATAGTGCTTGGAGGTGATAACTTGCTAATGAATAAAGTGTCTGATTTCATCCTTGGGGAAAGACGATCAGGGCAGAGGACCCGTCCTGGAATATGTGAGTTAAGAGAGGGTCATGTTCGAGAACGTCATGTGTCTCTGGTGACAACTCCAGTCAGCTGGTTGGAACGCTTGCAGTCCTCCTGGTTTTTCAGAAATGCAATCAAATCAATGAAACCTGAAATGGATTTTAGTGAATCACTGGTCTTCCCTGGGGCACATGCATTTCTGTTAGTTGTAAGGCACACCACTGGTAAAGAGCATCAGCTTTTAAAAGCAATTTGTGAAGTGTTTGGTGAGAAGGTTCTAGACTACAGTATGGTGCTGTTCATCGATGAATCTCATCGTACAGAAGATCATCCCTGTGTCCGAACATGTGGTAACAGGCAACACATATTATGGAGGACAGAGCAAAGTGTTGATGAACTTTTTGTAAAAGTGGAGAAGATGATACATAGTAAAAAAAGTAGTTTTTTCATTAATAATTTTGAGCTTTTTAAAAAGGTTTCAAATCATCTTCAGATGGAATTCAAGGAAAAGGAGAGTGAACTGCAGAAGGAAATTAGAGATCTTAAAACAGAGCATGAAACGTATGCTAACAACCTGAAAAAGAAATTGGCTGATTCAGAGCTCAATGAACAACACTTAAGGGAGGAGTTGGATGCTTCCAGATACAGGGAAAGTCAATTAAAGAGTGACCTAGAAATGTCACAAAAGGAGATGCAGAAACTGACTGAAGCAAAAGCTAAACAAGTTCTACTGATCAGCAAACATCCAAAGACCGCACAAGGACAGCAAGACAACCTGTTAAGAGGTATGTTAGGTAACACTGGAGAATGTTCGCACAATTATTGTACTACTGAAGAAAAATTAAAACAACAGTCTGAAATTTTCAGTGTGAAATTACAACAGTATATGTCCATTCTATTTGATAATATGTAGTGGCCTTAATTTCCTGTAAGACAAGTTGAGAGAGAACACGTCTCGGTTACTGACATAACCTCCGTTCCCTGATGGAGGGAACGAGACGTGTCGATGTAGTGACACTAGGGGGCACTCTTGAGAGCCTCGACCACCTCCCAAGTCTTTGAGAAAAGGCCAATGAAAATTTGCGAGTAGAATTTGCATGCTGCTCCCCCGGACATACGGGTATAAATAGATGTGGCGGGCACTGTACTCATTCAGGCTTTTTTACTGAGGAGCAGAGACAAGGTCCAGCCGTTTTAGCGACTGGTACAGCTTGTGGCAAGAGGGACACAACATCTTGTTCCATCCATCAGGGAATGGAGGTTATGACAGTAACCGAGATGTTCCCCTTTTGTCACTCACTCGACGTTGTTTCGATGTAGTGACACTAGGAGTCCCTATACAAAATGCAACAACAACTGAACCATGTTATGTTAACTGCTGATGCAGGTGCAAGCAGGCTGTGTGTGTGTGCGTATAAACAGATGCACTCGGACCTCCTTCGATGCCCCACAAGATGTCGAACTCCAGAACGCTTGCAGGTCCCAGACCCTCTTGATGGAAGTGAGCACAGTCAGGAGGGTGGTCTATAGTGACATAAGCTGTGTGCCAGCGCTTCTGTCCCGAGGGGAGCACCTGTAAGGGAATACTTGAGCGGGCAGTGGGAGGTCTCTCAGGAAGCAAACAGGTCTACCTGTGCCTTTCCGAATTGACTCCCGATCAGCTGAACCACCTGGGAGTCTCCACTCTCCCTGAGCGTTACCTGCCATGACAGCGCGTCTGCTGTAGCGTTGAGGTAGCCAGGGATATGAGTGGCCTGCAGCGACCTGAGCCAATACTGACTCCATAGGAGGAGATGATGGCCGAGTTGCAACATGCGACGAGAGCGTAAGCCGCCTTGGCGATATATATACGCAACTGTCGCTGTGTTCTCCATGCGGATCAATATGTGCTAGCTCTGGATCAACGGCAATAGCCTCCATAGGGCGAGCTACACTGCCAGCTACTGGAGGCAGTTGATGTGCCATCGCACCAGCGGACCTATCCAGGAGCCGGCAGCTGCATGCCCATTGCACACGGCACCCCATCATAGCTTGGAGGCATCAGTCATGACTACAACGTGCCTGCACACTTGCTGTAGGGGAACACCCACCGGCAGAAACACAAGGTCTGTCCAAGGGCTGAAGAAGTGGTGGCAAACTCGCATGATGGCCACACTATGTGTGCCTCGGCGCAATACCCATCTCGGGACTCGAGTCTGGAGCCAGTGTTTCAGTGGTGCCGTTGTTCTGTGCCTGAATAAGTTCAGGCAATGCAGCACTGACTGCATGCGCTCGTTTGTGAGGTACACCATCATTAAGACCGAGTCTAACTCCATGCCGAGAAAAGAGATGCTCTGAATCGGGGAGAGCTTGCTCTTTTCCCAGTTGACCCAAAGCCCTAACCGGCTGAGGTGTGTGACCCCAGGTCCCTGTGTGCACAGAGAAACTGTCAAAAGTCTGCTAGAAGTAGCCAGTCATCAAGGTAGTCGAGTATGCGGACACCCACTTCCCTTAACGGGGCAAGAGCTGACTCTGCAATCTTTGAAAAGACGTGAGGAGACAGGGATAGGCCGAAGAGGAGGACCTTGTACTGATACCCCCGCCGTCGAACGCAAACCAAAGGAAGGGTCTGTGCAGTGTGGAGAGAAAGCTGCTGGAATGCGCCGTATATCCAACAGCACACGCTTCTGAAGAGGTGAATGGATCAACATGGATTCATGTTTGAATGAGTACAATGCACGCCACCTCTATTTATACCCGTATGTCCAGGCAAATTCTACTCGCCAATTTTCATTGGCCTTTTCTCAAAGACCTGGGATGTGGTCGGGGCTCTCAAGAGCGACCCCTAGTGTCACTACATCGACATAACTTCGAGTGAGTGACAGAAAGGGAACTACTGTATGCTCCATTTTTTCTTATTCTTAAGTGCCTGAACACAAAAATGTTGGAGACGGGGAGATGGAGAGCAGCACTGAACATTCAAAAGCCAGTGGATCACTTGAGTCTGGAGGTTTGAAACCTGTGAGTCATCCAATAGTAAGAATTGTATAGTTAAACCAAGCTCGGTTTCATTTGCAGAACATTTTGATTTGAGTGATGTTTGTTTTGCAATATAAAGCTAATTAAGCAAAACTAATTAAAGGGGTCATGCCATATTGATATTTACAGTAAGAGGTAAAAATTCCTCTCCAGCCCAGAAAGAGCATTTATTGTTTCCACCCTACAAAAACAATGTGGATAAAATAGGAGTCACTTCCACAACATACGTAATCATCATGGTGAAATTTAGAAAGACAGGGCAGATGTGGGACACCAACATAGTTGTTGTAGTTTGCTTTAAATAAATATTCCAGGTTCAGTGCAAGTTGAGCATTTGTGACATAATATTGATTACAACAAAAATGTATTTTGACTTGTCCCTCCTTTTCTATAATAAAAGCAAAAATCTGCGTTACAGTGAGGCACATACAATGGAAGTGAATGGGGGGGTCAATTTTTGAATGTTAAAAGACTTACTGTTTCAGAAGTATAGACACAAGATGTAACCTAACATGATTTTACTGTGATAAAATCACTTACTAACCGCATCCAGAATGCATCGAAAGTGTGAGCACGAGGCGATCTTCTGTGTTCCACGACTGCAATTGGGTCCTTGAATAACATATAACGTGCAAATAAGGACAGCTGGTGGACTTTCTGGTGCCCCCTAGAGAGTTGGTGCCCTACGTAGACTGTATAGCAAGTAGCGTTACTGACCTCACAAATACTGTCAATTGAGCTTAACTTGTATTGAACACGGAACATTCTCGTGTTAGCAAGAACGTCCTGTATTTTGGCAAAAATCAACATGTCAGGACACCCCCAACTCCCGCTCGCCTGGAAAATCCCCACCTGGCAAACGTCTAGTATTTGTTGACATGGGAAGCGTCTTATGTGGAGACCATCATCTCTTATAACTCTCTTTGCAGCCGAATGCACATTTCACATTTTACCTTTCACATTCATGGCTTGTGTTGGTCTGGACTATTTCTTGTTACTACTGAGGAATTAGGACCCAAATGCAAGAATGCTAAATAATCAAAACCAAGAACATAAAACTAAAAACAAGGAAAGCCAATAAGGCAACCAAAGGACAAGACCAACTGAGCAAACAAATGGAGACAATACATAAAAAGAGGGAAAGCAGAGGAGGAACTGGTGGTGGATGAGATTAGATGAGGAGGTGTGGCTTGGGGAAACTGAAGGGATGCACATGGCTGACACAAACAAACATAAAGCCAAGTGTGCTAAACCACCAAACCAACCACAACAGTCAGTCAGAGTGCAGTCCAGGTGGGATCATGATAGTTTAGCTGTTCTCAACTACACAGCATTATTTTATCACCAAATCTTGTATGCCTGATAATATAAGTATTGGAAAGCAACAGCATGCCGACTATTTTTGGTTTTATAATTTGATTGTGTGTTTTTCACCTATTGGGCCATACAGCTATCAATGATTGCCAGGAGTGAGTGCTTTTAGTCACTTGCATGGTTTAATTCTTTTATTTTTGGAAAATACAGTTCCACAAGTGTAATGGTGGGAGGGCGTTTGCTCTGTAAAGAAGTTAGCCAATCAGAACAATGGGCGTGTCTTAAAGCTGTAGGACAGGTTAAAAAGATTCAGAGTTCAGATAGAGGGCGAAACTCAGGGTAGAAAAGTGCCATGCATTACTACGTTATGATTGTTTTTTTTTTGTGAGTGTGTGTTTTTTTAATAAATATAATAATCCATGACATGACCCCTTTAAGAAGAAAACATTCTAAAATGTTATATGCAGTGGCTCAGTTGGTAGAGTGGGTTGGCCACCAATCGTAGGGTTGGTGGTTTGAATCCCGGCTCATATGTGCCGAAGTGTCCTTTGGCAAGACACTGAACCCCAAGTTGCTCCCAATGGCAGGCTAGCACCTTGCATGGCAGCTCTGCCACCATTGGTGTGTGAATGGGTGAATGAGTCAACAGTGTAAAGTGCTTTGTATACTGATAAGGTTAAAAAGGTGCTATATAAGTGCAGACCATTTACCATTTAAAATCTGGTGAAGACAAAGCACTGATGAACCATAACGCGTCTTCTCAGTTAAATGTTAAATGGTGTTTTGGAAACTAAACAACTACTGAGATTGTAAACACAATATCAAGCTGCATTACTTCAAGTCGGAACTATGTAGCCAAGTGCAAAAATAGATTTGAATTGGAGAGATAGCGATTGAGAACTGCTTGGATTCGCTGTAGCTTTGAGTTGCCTTTATCTGACAAGAATGTTGATATCATACATATTGATATGTAAATTCTGTAAGGCAATCGTGGACTGTCAAAAGTGTTGAAATATATAATTTCCTTGCATCTTAAACTTTAATTGTGTACACTGATGTAACACTATGTCATTCCATTATTCTTCATTTTCATAAATACAGTGACTGTGGAGCAGGTGTAATCTACAGCAGAGGAGCCCACATCATGACATGCTGGTAAACACAGGGGTGAAAGTTCATCTCCGTATCAGAAATCCTTTTTATGAACTGTAAGACACTAAACTGACTTGTTAATCAGAAGGTTGCTGGTTCGATCCCCACAGCCACCACCATTGCATCCTTGAGTAAGACACTTAACTCCAGGTTGCTCCGGGGGGATTGTCCCTGTAATAAGGGTTCTGTAAGTCACTTTGGATAAAAGCATATGCCAAATGCATACATGTAAATGTTTGTTGCTAAATGATTGAAATTATTTTAGATTCTATTACATAAAAGTTCATATAGAATTTGTGTATTGTGTCTTTGTATGATTTTACTTAGAAATCTTAATGTGTCTTAATGTGCCTTTTTTATATGACAAAAGACGTGCTCTTGGTATAATATTGTGCTTTACAACCTAATATCAACACTGTGTGTAGCGCCCTTTTTTATATGACATAATTCAAACCCTAATCACATTTCCTAATATGCCTTCCTGGGGATGAAAACAAGTTTGCAATTATGTTACGCAGCTCAAACATGAATCACATACTTGGACAGAAGACAAGAGGACCGCTGGGTTTTGGACAATCATTTAGCTGGAAACCATCAAACTAGCCTGGCAATGTAAAATTCCACCATAAAATTGTATGTGGCACAAGCTGTTTATCTGTTAGCCAATCGGCTTGCTCACATGTGAAATGTTAAGACAATCGTCTAGCATGTTGTAAGCTTATTGGTCATTTGATGTGTAATTGGGTAGCCAATCAACTTGCATCTCTCTCTTTGTGTAACATAAATTGCTCAGTTTTCCTTGAAGCACACTGTGAGAGTTTTTCCTCTGAATTCTACCTCCACCCCAGCACCACCTGTCTAGATCTGTTATGGGGATTGTAATGCATGCAACGTCTTCAGAACTGAACGGGTGAAAACGTCTCAGGGGTTTATACATCTGAATGATGGTTAACACAGGGGTCATCTTCTTTAGCACTGGCATATTTAAAATATCTGAGTATTAATCCATACTCTAAACTCAACATATTCCACTTTTTTGTGGTGTTGCAATTTTTATAACAGCTCGATTACATCATCTTGGAGCTACAGCCATTGAATATTTCTAAAAATGTATCAGTTAATTTCTTCATCTGAAAATAAAGATATTAAATATGTATTGATTATTATATGACATTTTAAGTCCCCAAGTTAAAGTTTATCAAATGCACATCAATAAAGCATGTAGTATTAATGTTACATGCCACTTTCTTCTGAAGTTTAAATGGGGTCCAAAGTAAATGACTAAAAATGTAAAGCAAATAGATTCAATGCAAAAAAAAAAAAAAAAAAAAAATTAAAAAAAAATAAATAAATAAATAGGGGTTAAAAAAAAGAAAAAGCATTAAACGAAGATAGACCAGACCAGTTTGACAGCACACAAGAACAAAATTCTTTCACTTCAGAGAGCGTTTGGGGAAGTGTCAGCCACAAAATGCTCAAGATTTTAATCCCTTTTTTAAGTTGATTTTTATTTAGATTTTGTTCACAGCATGGCACGGAGAAGCACAGGTAAGTGACTGAACTTTTAACCGAGTTTCTTTATGTAAAATGTCTTTGAAAATGGAAATGTATTGTGCTTGAAGCCCAAGAAGTGTTAGTCTGTAACAGATGAAATCACAGATTTACAACATAAAGTGTAGATTGATTTTAATGCATCACACTAATTCCATCTTCAAATGGGGTTGCTGTCCTACTTACGATCTCATTTATGTTCATCTTATTGTTTGTGAACAATCAGATTCGGACTATAAAAAAATAAAGACTATTTTATAGTGATTTACTGCGCTAGAGAGGACTATAGAGAGTGATAAATCAGTGTGTTTTTGATCAGGGAATCTACTAGAATGCAGAATTCCCTAATGTTACATATAGTATAGACAGACTATACTATATAATATCTCTGTTACAAAGAAAAGCAATGGATGTTAACTGGGAATCGAGTACATTTTGTTGCTTCCTGTTTCTGTGTCGCTGACAATGCAAAACATATTGAATATACCAGCAGCACAAGAAGAGACAGGATAAGAAGGATATAATTATATATATTCAGCAAAAAAGAAACATCCGCTCACTTTCAACTGCTTTTATTTTCAGCAAATATAATGTGTTGTACAATGCTGTATGGACATAAGAAGAGTCAACAACTAGAAAGAAGCTGAACAAGTTTCACAGACATGTGACTAACAGGAATTGGATAATGTGTCCCTGAAGAAAGGGTCAGTAACAGTCAGTATCTGGTATGTCACCAGCTGCTTTAAGTACTGCAGTGCATCTCCTCCAAACACTTGCAAGTTCCCAGATATTTCTGGGGGGGAATGACAGTAATGACATTGCAGTTTATTGCCCTGGATCTATCTTGGATAGATCCAAGATGGCAGCACTGTAGCACGCAGCGGCCGCTCCGGATCCAAAATGGTGCTAATTTGTTAGTTAGCCTGACTTTTACGGCACATGGACACACGTGTAGTGTGCTCACAAGAGCGTGAGAGGTCTCAGACATGAGCTTGAGATGTCGACTCAAGGACATAAGAGCCTGGAGTGGCATTAACATCCAAACTATAACATCTGATGAATGTGTGCGGACAGGACCAGCCTGCCGCATCACAAACATGCTGCAGTGGGACACCTCTAGCCAAGGCTTTAGAGGAGGCGACCCCTCTGGTATATATATGGGTTGAGGTTTTGGCCAATGTCAAGGTTTAACTTTGCTTTATTCCCTTTTCAACAGATGGGACAAACGAAGCGAGCCCATCCAGAGACCCTGTTTTAAAGCTGAGATTATTGATGCTCGGAGATGATGAGATTCTTATGAATCAAGCATGTGACACCATTCTCAGGATCACACAGAGAGATGATCCCTCCAAACCTGGCATATGGGAGCCTATGAAGGCTCATGTTTGTGGCCGACAGGTCTCCGTGTTAAAAACTCCCCCCTATTGGCTTCAACACTTGAAATCATATATGTTTTTCTACAGTGCAGTCAAATCCATTAAAAATGACCTGGAGGCGTATGAATCTCTGGTGTTTCCTGGTCCTCATGCTTTTCTGCTGGTGCTTGAAGGAGTAAATGACACTGGGGAAGAGTTTTTTCTTCTACAAGCTCTCAGTGAAGTGTTTGGGAAGGCGGTCTTACAGTATTGCATGGTCTTATTTATGCATGAAGTTAAGCGCAATGATCAAGCAATGCACAACTGTGTCAAAATGTGTGGGAAAAGGTACCACATTTTACAGGACAGCAACAGCAGTGTTGAAACGTTATTTAAAAAAATTGCAACAATGACAGAGAGCAAAGAAAGCGTCTTTTTCACAAAACATCTGGAGTGTTTCATAAAAGCCAAGAAACATTTTCAGACGGAATTTGAAGCTGAGCGTAAGGAAAATGAGAATACCTTTAAAAAACTACTGGCCGAAAAAGAAGAGATGATGAACAGTCTAACGAAGGAAATGGACAGTATGAAGGAACAGAACGCAAAGAGCGTAACAGAATCACAGGACGCTTTGAGGATGTCGCAAGGCAAAGAGAGAGAATTAAACGAAGAGTTGGCCACCTACAAAGACAGAGAGCGCGAGTTAAGGAGAGAGCTGGACGTTTCCAGAGGGCGAGAGGATGAATTGAAAGATGACAAAGAGAAGCTTCAAAGAGACCTGGAGCGACTCAAAGACGACGTAAAAGAACTGGAAAGGAATCTGAGGGAGGCAAAGATTACAAAAGATTTTCTGGAGGCAAGACTGAAAACAGAATGCAGCATAATACAACAAGAAGAAGAACTACAAGACAAAGAAAACAAACTGCACGAGAGACAGAAAGAACTAGATAGAAGAGAGACATTACTGGAGGCCAGAGAAAGAGACATGGCCAAGAGAGAAGTCCATCCTAGCGGATCAGATTATAAACATCACAGCAGCAAAGACCTTGCTTTCCCTAGTCGTAAGTATTTCCACCATACAAAATACTTACGTCTCGAAAGTCATTATTTGTTGCTTTAAAAACAAGCTTTATCTTTAGGTTTTTCTGTAAGAGAGCGTGACCTGTAACACTGTAGCTCTTCGATAGGACTGTTCAAATCAAACATGCATGATTGTCATAGCATTAGATACTTAATCTCAAGAGTCATCCCTGCTAGACTCTAGAGCTATTCTCAGAACTCAAGACTACCCTTTCCAGAGCTGATTCGGTTCTCATTTTTAGCCACCTAGCTTGCTTTTTAAGTCATTTTAGTAGAAATGTAGTAGTCAGTTCCTCTAGCAGAGTAACCACTGGTGGAGTCTCATGACAACTCATATTAATTGATTTGAGATTCCAAAATTGCACGATTTTGTACAACTTGCCTAGTATGAAAAAGTCAGACTGTTATTCCCATAGAGCCCAACCAATCAATACATTGATACAAAGCAGGAATCACGTTTTACCTACTCTAGCCTCCTATCCAACATTTTATTTGAAGGAAACGTCTGTGAACAAATTTGGATACTCGTTCCATGTTTATTTATGCAATGCAAATCTTACAAAATGCAAAACCCTGATTTTTTCTTTCTTCTGTAGTACACCAAGTGGTTTTCTTATAATAGGTTAATAATAGGTTTAGGGTTTGGGGTTAAACTTAGGAAAAATTACAATTGCATTGAGTAAATGTTGTACGTTTTTGTACAATTGTAACGATTTCATCAACTAGCAATATTATTACGACTTATCATGAGACCAGGTTAATTTCAATACTATATCTATTCATTAAAAAAATATATATAGAGAGCCTATATATTAGCCTATTTTTAAGATATATGCATTTCAATTTCACACCAAAATTCTATCAAATGGGGGTCTGGGTATCTCAGTGAGTATTGACGTTGGCTATCATCCCTGGAGTCGTGAGTTTGAATCCAGGACGTGCTGCTGAGTGACTCCAGCCAGGCTTCATGAGCATCCAAATTGGCTCGGTTGCTAGGGAGGTTAGAGTCACGTGAGGTAACCTCCTCGTGGTCACTAAAATGTGGTTTGCTCTCGGTGGGGCGTGTGGTGAGTCGTGCATGGATGCCGCAGAGAATAGTGTGAAGCCTCCACACGAGCTACATCTCCACGGTAACGCGCTCAACAAGCTACATTATAAACTGCACAGAGTTACGGTCGTCCTCCATCACCCGAAATTGAGTTACTACGCCAACGCGAGGACTTAGAGCGCACTGGGAATTGGGCGTTCCAGATTGGGGAGAATTTGAAACAAATATGTTTTGTTTGAAACGTGTGCATGTGCTTTCTTTAAAACACTGTAAATTACAGTTTTTAATGTGTGTAAATGACATATTTTGCTACTTAATGCAATGACATCCAGCATTTTTAAGTGTGGCCTTAGAATCCAAATACTTTATGGGGGACAATTGTGAATGTTTGATTGTTTGTTTGTGTGTTTATTGTATCTGAAGACAAAGTCACGCCTGTATTTGAAAGTAAGGAAGTACTTGAGCGCAGTGAAAAACATTCACAAACCAGTGGATCACATGACTTTGAGGAACCAAAACATGTGCACCAAAACAGCCTGACAGTTCTACACCCCAATAGTAAGTATTAATGCAAGTGTTGTGTCAGTTGCTAAAGTAGGAGTATTATTTTCAACCTTTGATTTTTTTTAACATTTGATATCTACCTAATGCTGAGAAATAATTGCTTTAAATAAACTATCCTTAACAAAATGCCAATGCATGCTTGAAAATTGTTTTGGTAGTCTGTCCACATACTAATATATCAAAGGACTTTGTCTCAGACTTTAAAATCTTTTAAAAATTTAGAAATGGTTTAATGAGACTGCAGAAGAGCATTATCAAAACAAACTTTCAATCCGCACTAATATAGAATATTTACATTGCATTTATAATTATAAATAACAATAGATGGTTTTACAAGATATTGCCAGTTTATACAAAACATCAACAACAAAACACCTTGGTATAATCATGATTTTGTGTGTGTGTGTGTGTACAATGGTAATATAATGGCATTTTTTAAGTACCTTGGAGTACAAAAGTATTACATTTGTGTTTAAAGTCGCGTTCGCGCGAGTATTCCCGCCACTCTTCCGGAAAAGGACAGGAGGCGGGGCTTCAACGACAAATTTCCGCCATCAACCATGGCCGATATCACGATTGCTGCTCTGTATCTGTTGTGAAAGTACCAGATACGTTGACGTTGTGTCTTACAATTCGGGTGCCCACACACACCGCTACAGCCATTTTCTCATCCATATTTTCCTGATTTCTTATGCTACTACGTCAGTACGTCGGTGACGTCCGGACAAACTCAATGCTGATTGGCTTTCGCGACAACGCGTCATGCGGATATTTCGCTCAAGTTGAGAAATGTCAACTCGCGCGAAAACGCAAATGAAGGGATTTCGCGTTTTCGCTTCGCGCCATTCGCTTCATTCACGCCGCCCGCCGCGAATTCGCGTCTTTGCATTGACTTTGTATGTAATCGCGCCACTAGAATCGCTCCATTCGCATTGTATGTGAACGCACCATCAGTCTCCAAACTTACAATAACTGCTTGTCTCAATGTAAGAATGAACTACTTTAGCCACTTTTGTTATTAGGCAGTGCGATACTGCAGGTATTGTTAACTTTTGTAAGACAAATTGCTTTTTATTTTCCTCCTTTCTAAGTCTCTTTGGATAAAAGTGTCTGTTTAATGACTAAATGTAAATTAATTTCTTTAATATTTTTTTTATAGTGAAGGAAAAGCAGTAAACAAGTGTCCAGCATACATGGGAACTCCTGCAATACTGTTGTAAAAAAGCATCTCCAGATAAAGCACCTCATGAAGTTGCTTGAGAGAATAAGCTGAATGAGCAGAGCTGCAATCTACACAAACATCATCCTTGAATACAAGAGAGAAGAGAATTGATGCATGATTTCCATTTTCCATTTATATTCTTAGTCTTGATGACTGTACTATTATTCTGTGTGAATGTGGTATATCAAATGAATAAAAATAAATAAATAAAAAGAAATCTTGCTTAATTCTTGTTTCTCTCTCCCGAGCATGGAGGGTTACATCCCAGTAACAGTGCCTTCTTAGCTTACCTTATGTTCAAAATGTACTGTACGTATTAAATATAGTCTTATCTTATCTTAAATAAAGACTTAGCATGTCAATGTGGGTATGATATATCGGCCTTGGCAGACTAGATCTGCTGTGCTGTCACTGGCCAAGTACTGAGAGTTGCTACTGCTAAAATATAGACATACATACTGATATAGCATGTCAACAATTAGACAAAACACAAGACATGCTGCTACATAAATAGATATTACAAACAATCCCCCAAACAAAGCAGGGAAGCTTTACAAATTGCATTGCATTGCACAATCACAAAACACAACTGTCATCCATGCAGCTCTATCGCCAAGACTTTTGTACTGCTGCTGCTCCAAAGAGCCATGTGCATTGAGTGTATGCTAGCTAGGTGTGCCTATGGCCGCTGGCTGGCGTAACGCTAATGAACAAAATTTCTATGTGTGCCTCGGCCTGCTTAAACAGCTAGTGGCCTAACTCTTCATTTGTACCAGAACCAGGAAAGAGTGTATTTAACTAGTGACTTAGATTAACTATGTGTGCATTTATTTAAACTAACGATTTAAGATAGCAATGTGTGCCAGTGTCAAATTCGACTAAGACTTACCTATGGTGGCTGTAGCTCAGGTGGTAGAGAGGGTTGGCTGCCAATTGCAGGGTTGGCGGTTTGATTCCCGGCCCACACGACTCTCATGCCGAAGTGTCCTTGGGCAAGACACTGAACCCCAAGTTGTTCCCAATTGCAGGTTTGTGCCTTGCATGGCAGCTCTGCCACCATTGGTGTATGTGTGTGAATGGGTGACTGGGACACAGTGTAAAGTGCTTTGGTAACATCTAAGGTTAAAAAAAAGTGCTACATAAGTGCAGACCATTTACCTTGTTAACCTCTTAAACCTGGAGCGACCCAATACCAAGCCCACTAGGGGGCGCTGTTCACTGAAAAAACATATTGTGGTATTACCCAACAACCACTTGCTTAATCTGCACAAATTAGGTGTCGTTTTAAAGCTTAGACTCTTCACAATGAATATAACTCTAAAATACTGCTTTTAAATTTACTGATAAATTAGAAATGTTCCGTTTAACTAAACAAATGCAAATTTCCAATAAATATCATGCAACGACAACCAGTTGAAAAGATCAAAAAGATCACACAGCCATGTGTTATATATCTTTGGAAAGGTCTTGATTAGTAGAATATAACAAGCACATTTGTTACATTCATAGACTGAACAACAGTGAGTATTAGCGTGTGAAATCCAAATGTATTTAGCAAAATAATGATGTACAGACTTTCAGTCACATTTTGGTTTATTAATTCCTGTAAAATAAACATCATGTAGAAAAATATATATTACAATTTACAGCAGGTGATCCTGAATCAAACAAGCCCTCACTCAACGTCACATGTTGTGTAAATCTAGAGATATCCCTCAAAGTGTGTCCTGAGAGCTACGAAAACAACAGGAAGACATCCCGTTGCAGGACATGTTGCCTATGGTGGCACTCATATGCCCAAAACCATATGTAGAATAAAGCAGCTTTTTCTCCAAGACTCACATGACTGGTCTGGTCTTCATCTCATTTTATACATATTTTACAATAATAATTCTACAATAATTTCTATTTAAAAGTTTAGCAATTAGCAAAAATCACTGCATTTATAAGGCATTTCTATGTCCAACATCAGCTCTTATAAAGCTAGTAGTTAAGTAGTCTTCCGTTTATTCTGTGTGTGCGTTTCATTACTTCCACCATAAACATGTTTCTCTTCCACAGTTGTTATTCTCTCTATGATCTCTTGCTACTTCAGTTCTAGTATCATCTGCTGTCACACGTGACTTTGAACATGTTCATGTTCAACTTCCCTTTCCTTTTCTTGTCTTTGTGGTTAGTGTTTCCGTTCTAAACGTTCTTGTTTGATGTGAAAGATCTACAGAGTGAACATGGCTGGATAACAGAAACTTTTCTGTCTGAATTAAGGGTGAATTTAACTCCAATCATGTTTTACAGGAATATTTAGTGGTTGTTGTTTCAGTTTTAACTGCTTATATTGACCTCAGTAACTTCACCATCAAATTTCATATATTAACAAAATGGCGCAGAGACAACAAAGAGGAGGTAACGTTCTTTTATTGATCTGTATTTTATTTGTGAATCATATTCATTTGAAATTAGTCTATGGTTTTGAGAACGTGCAAATGCTATTTCGTGAATTTAGTTATTCCTGTAATGACTTTGTCTGTGTTGTTCAGTTTAACTAATGATCATTTCATGCAATTGATTATGTGGTCCCAAGTAACACGTTTTATTTGTATTTTCTTCTGAACAAAATGAAGATTCTGATTTATGGAAATAGGAATTGATGTCATTAGCACACTAGAATATATTCGTATTCTACAAAAGTAACATTTATACAGACATCAGTAAAATCACACTTTTAATCTGTAATTTGATCTAGAGAACTGACTTTTTGTGTTCTCATAATTTAGGACCACTTCTTAGATCTGATAAGCATTTATTTACATGTGCTACATTTTCTTCCTGCATTTATTTATTTATTTGATCTGATACAAGTAAAGAATAATCTGGATAAAGTGAATTAAAACGGCATAATATTTCACTCTATAATATGTCCAGTTATTGCCAAAACGACATTATTGTTCTAATTACGGTAGTTTTAAACATGATTTTTTTTTTTAGGTTTCAATTTTAAGGTACTTTTATTGTTTAAATTTTTTGAAAATATCCGCATGTGTGCATGTGGCAAATCATGTGGGCGAATCAGCATCTCCCTCACATGCATTAAAAAAAGTTCCTTTATGATAAATATAAGATTGTGCATTTGTGCACATATGATACAGTTTCATCTTATTTTAACAGATGAAACATTCACACATGAAGCAGAATTCATTAAAGAGCTCAGATTTCTTCTACTCGGAGCTGATGATGATCTTATGGATCGAGCCTGTGACATCATCCTCAGAGGAAGAGGAGAACCCGTTGATTCTGGAATATTTGAGCACAGAAAGGGTCAAGTATCAAGAAGAAAGATCTCTGTGGTGAAAACACCTTCCTCATGGATGAATCGTTTGACATCATCATTTTTCCTCTTCTCAGGAGTTGAATCTATCAAGGATGAGATGTTAGATTGTGCATCACAGGTCTTTCCTGGACCTCATGCCTTTCTGTTAGTGACTGACAGCCAACAAGCAACTGGAAAGGCAAATTATTTATTAAAAGAAATCACAAAAGTGTTCGGCAAAGAGGCCTTAAACTATGTTGTGGTTCTGTATATTGGACAAAATAATGCAGAACGGGTCAGGTCCATCAGAAATGTGAACAGGTTTCATACTTTGGAAGACACTGACCAGAGTGTTGAGGATCTGTTCAGAGACACTGAAATAATGTTTCATAAAAACAAATGCAAGTTCTTTATTCAGACATCATATGAAACCCTCATGAAAAAATCATTTTCATCATGGGAAAAGGAAAAAATGGCTGAAATAAGACAAGAAACAGAGAAACCTCTAAGGAATGAGATTAGAGACATAAAACAACAACATGCACAAGTTGTGACTGAATTAACAGAAAGGTTTACACTCACTGTGGATAATCTAAATAATGAAATGGACGAGAAAGATGAACGGCATGCACAAGAAGTAAATGCTTTGAAAGAAAAGTTCAAACGCACTGAAAATGATCTAAAGAAAGAAACTGCAGACATAAAACAACAGCATGCACAAGTTGTGACTGAATTAACAGAAAAGTTCACACTCACTGTGGATAATCTAAATAATGAAATGGACGAGAAAGATGAACGGCATGCAAAAGAAGTAAATGCTTTGAAAGAAAAGTTCACACTCACTGAGAGTAATCTAAAGAAAGACATGGACACTTTGAAATGTTTGATGATGGATACTCTGATAAAAAGTAAAGATATCCAGCTGGAGGAAACAGGTGCTTCAAGTGCTCATGACAGTCCGTTAATGAAAGAATTAAAGGCTTGTAAAGACAGCGAGACCTTGAGAAACATATTTTCATCTGTTGTTGATGAGTTTAATAAAAAGTTGGAGGCTTCTAAAGAATCTGAGACACGCTTGAATAAAATGTACTCATCCATGCTTGATGATTATATTCGTCGTGAGAATCGACTTAAAACCGATACTGGGGAGTTTAATAAAATGTTGGAGGCTTCTAAAGAATCTGAGACATGCTTGAGGAAAATGTACTCATCCAAGCTTGATGATTATATTCGTTGTGACAGCCAGCATAAAAAGGATATTGAGAAACTTCAAAAAGAAATAAACAATTTCATGGCAAAGGAGAAACATCAGGAACAGAAACCAGGAGAGGCAGAGGACAGAGACACACATCACATCAAACAGGTGGAGACAAATATAACTAGAAAAGAGACACATCTGGACAGAAGACAAGATTTGGATATACAAGAGATTGCCAAGAGAGAGCAGAACGTACTGAGTGGATCAGAACATGAGCTCTTCAGCAGCTCGGAGTTAATGTCCCCTGGCTGTATTTGTAAGCAAGTATTCATTGTGCACATGTTTTTATTCAAATGTCATTTTCATTTCACTTAACCGGCATAGATGGTCGGCCAATGTGTAATCTGATTTTTTGGAACATGCCAAAACCCTGCGCGCGGAAATCGCGACCCTCTTACTCAAAGACGCGATAGAGCCTGTCCCTAAAACCGAGATGAAAAAGGGTTTCTACAGCCCTTACTTCATCGTACCCAAGAAAGGTGGCAGCTTACAACCGATCTTGGACTTGCGAGTTTTCAACCGGCTCTGCACAAACTCCCGTTCAAAATGCTCACGCAAAAACACATCTTAACTTGCGTCCGGCATCTAGATTGGTTTGCAGCGGTAGACCTGAAGGATGCGTACTTCCACGTCTCAATATTGCCTTGACATCGACCCTTTCTACGGTTTGCGTTTGACGGCCAGGCGTATCAGTACAAGTTCCTCCACTTCGGCACGTCCCTGTACCCTCGCGTCTTTACGAAGGTCGTAGAGGCAGCCCTTGCCCCGCTCCGAGAAGCCGGCATCTGCATACTCAACTACCTCGATGACTGGCTCATCCTGGCCCACTCCCGAGAGTTACTAAGCGCTCACAGGGACCAGGTGCTCAGGCACCTCAGCCGTTTAGGGCTTCAGGTCAACTGGAAAAAGAGCAAGCTTACTCCAGTTCAGAGCATCTCTTTTCTCGGCATGGAGTTAGACTCAGTCTCAATGTCAGCATGCCTCACCAACGAGCGCGCACAGTCAGTGCTGGAATGCCTCGCAGCCTTCTGGCCAGGCACTGCGGTCCCTTTAAAACTTTTCCAGAGGCTACTGGGGCATGTGGCGTCCTCCATGGTGGTCGCGCCGCTGGGGTTGATGCATATGTGACCGCTTCAACACTGGCTCCAGACTCGAGTACCGAGATGAGCATGGGGCCGTGGCATGCACCGTGTGATGGTCACCCCCTGCCTGCCCCCAAACATTCAAACACTGGACAGACCTCTGCTTTCAGTGGGCAGGAGTCCCCTTGCAGCAGGTTTCCTGATGCGTCCTGGTCACGTCCGATGCCTCCAAATTGGGTTGGGGCGCCGTGTGCAACGGGCACGCAGCCGCGAGCCATTGGAAATCGGCCAGCTGCGCTGGCACATCAACTGCCTAGAGATGTTGACTGTATTCTTTGCCCTACGGAGGTTTCTCCCGCTGGTTCAGGGCAAACACGTCTTGATCAGATCAGACAGCACCTCCGCGGTAGTGTACAAAAATCGCCAAAGCGGCGTACGCTCTCGCCACATGTCAGAACTCACCCGTCGTCTCCTCCTCTGGAGCCAGCAGTGACTCAAGTCACTGCGTGCCACTCACATCCCCGGCAACCTCAATGTGGTGGCAGATGTGCTATCACGACACCGCTTGCCCAGTGGAGAGTGGAGGCTTCACTTCCAGTCGGTCCAGCTGATTTGGGAGGGGTTCGGCAAGGCTCAGGTAGACCTGTTCGCCTCCCAAGAGACCTCCCACTGCCCGCTCTGGTATGCCCGAACAGAGGCTCCCCTCAGGGCAGACACACTGGCACACAGCTGGCCCACGGGGCTGTGCAAGTATGCATTTCCCCCAGTGAGCCTTCTTGCACAGGTGCTGTGCAAGCTCAGAGAGGATGAAGGACAAGTCACTCTAGTGGCTCCCTATTGGCCCACCCGAGCTCGGTTCTCGGACCTCGTACTCCTCGCGACAGCCACTCCCTGGCAAATTCCCCTGAGGAAAGACCTTCTTTCTCAAGGACGGGGCACGCTCTGGCATCTGCACCCAGACCTCTGGAACCTCCACGTCTGGCTCCTGGACGGGATTTGGAAGATCTAGCTGATCTACCACCTGTAGTCGTAGACATGATCAACCAATCCAGAGCCCCTTCTACTTGGCAACTTTACACCCTAAAGTGGCGCTTGTTTGCGAATTGGTGTTCTTCTCGGGCCAAAGACAGTCAGGTCAGTGCTCTCATTTCTGCAGGAGAGGTTGGAGGGGAGGCTGTCCCCGTCCACCTTGAATGTGTATGTAGCTGCTATCGCAGCCCACCACGACGCAGTAGACACCAAGTATTTGGGTAAGCATGACTTGATTATCAGGTTCCTAAGAGGTGCCAGGAGGTTAAATCCCTCCCTGCCAAGCCTGTTCCCCTCCTGGGATCTCTCAGTGGTCCTCTCGGGCCTTCAGAGACCCCCCTTCGAGATACTAGAATCAGTTGGACTCAGGACCCTCTCCCTAAAGACAGCCCTTCTGATCGCTCTCGCCTCCATAAAGAGGGTCGGGGACCTGCAAGCGTTCTCAGTCAGCGACACTTGCCTGGAGTTCGGTCCGGCAGACACACATGTAATCCTAAAACCACAGCCGGGCTACATGACCAAGGTTCCTACCACTCCCTTCAGAGACCAGGTAGTGATCCTGCAAGTGCTGCCCCGGGAAGAGGCAGACCAAGGCCCTTCGTTGCTGTATCCGGTACATTCTTTGCATACCTACTTGGACCGCACGCAGAGCTTTAGAAGTTCTGAGCAGCTCTTTGTCTGCTACTCCTCCCTCAGAAGAGGCGGGATCTACCACCGTGCCACTTCCCACATGTGACCTAAAAGCCCATGTGGTGTATGTCACCACTCTTACCTCCCCCTCTCTGGGCAGGTTTAGTCTCCGTAGGGTCTTTCCCCCTGAAAGAATAGGAAACTGTGTAAAACCCCCTTCCCGATGCGTGTAAGGGCCCCTGCTGTTGACTCTATGCGAGAAACATAGAGAGAAAAGAGGCCCGGCTAGGCTCGACCCGTTCCCAGGTTGGCAAGCGTCACCTTGTTCCCCTGTCTAAGGTAACTATAAGGATTCCGACAACTTTTATGGGGCATTGGGGAAGGGTATGTGCAGTCTGATACATCTGGTCGTTTTGGCACGTCAAGTACCTGCCCGCTCCTGTGTCAGCAGTACACGTACACGGCTGAGCACATGGCGTGATTTAAATTGGACCCCTAGTGTCGTCCCGGCCACGTCGCTGAGCCAAGCCACTGTTGTGGCTGGACCATTTCCGGCTCCACAGAAAAATTCTGAATGAAACAGACGTATTTCCCCGCCTTTATACCCATATGTACGTGGGCAGGATATGCAAATTCTGTCTGCCAACTTCTCATTGGCCTTTTTTCATAGATCAGAGGTATATTCGGCGCTCAAGAGAGACTCCTAGTGTCGCTTCTTCGTCACAACGTCTCGTTCCTTCCATCAGGGAACGGAGGTTACATCCGTAACCTAGACGTTTCTGTGCGTTCATCTTTTGAGTGTTAGATTGTAGCATCTAAAACTATTTGATTTAGTTAAGACCGAATCTGACTCCATTATTAAATTGATCTGACTCCAATTGTATTAGACCTCAAATTAATTATTCTAAAATTTTTTTGATCACTCGATTTGGATTCTTGATTATTCCAGTCAATTCTATACTTTTAAATGGCACTCGTTCATTTGGATTCCTGTTACTTGAGTCTGGGCGCCCGGCTGGGCACACATGATAATTTCACAAACTGGTAAGATGTAGATTATCCAGAGGTAATGACTAACACTATTTAGATGGGTTCTAAATATGAATACAGTATATTTATTATATAAGCCTTGTTATACTTATTCAGTTAATGCCAAATAGTGTCGACTTGATATTAAACAACATTTCTGTGATTTCTTCTGATATTTTGAAAGAGAAGTTCCAATCATTCCTATTGGACTGAAATAAATTCTGAAAACACTAGTTCCCCGTCTGTCGCTCACTTCGATGTCGTGTCGAAGAAGCGACACTAGGGGTCTCTCTTGAGCGCCGAAAGATACCTCTGATCTATGAAAAAAGGCCAATGAGAGTTGGCGAACAGTATTTGCATACTCCGCCTCCGGATACGGATATAAAGGCGAGAGAAATACGCTCGTTCATTCAGTAATTTTCTTCGGAGCCGAAGGTCGTGTGTATGCTGACTGCTGCGTATTACACTGCTGATCCTGCTTCTGATCCTCTGACGCTCTGCTGCTGTTGGATTTACGGCGCACTACAGCGGCTGTTTTTCTCTTCTCTGCCGGCGTGCAGTTTGCCCCTGGGCGCTTCGACAGCGCAGAGTTTGAAAGAGTTCCACTATATAAAGAGTTATATTTCTCATAAAGAGTTTATTTCTCTAAAAGAGCAATACATAGCGGTGTTGAACGCCCTTTTCAGGGCGCGTCTTTTTAAAGATGCCATTCAAACCCTGTGTAGTTCCTGGATGCGGTAGAGTGCTCTCCGCTTCTGACGGCCACAGGCGCTGTCTCGTGTGTCTGGGCGCCGATCACACCGAGGCTGCGTTTGTGGATGGCTCATGTTCTCACTGCGAGAACATGACCATGGTAACGTTGCGGTCGCGGCTTGCTTTCAATAGAAAGCACGCCACTCCAGCCACCCCCCGTATCGCTCCTTCTTCCCACGGGATTGAGGACGATGCGGTTGGCGCTGGAGGCGATTTGGGGAGGGCAGCGGGTGCGCTTCCGCCGGGCACGTCCCCTCGGACCACCCGCCCCCCGACACGCTCGTTTACCTCCGTCCAGTCTCGAGGTAACGGCGACTCGCCTCCGGGCCGGTCTGCCTATCCTCTTGAGCCTGAAGCCGATGAGCTCGCCGCTCCATCGGAGAGCGCGGCGTCTGACGCTGACTCCTCCCCTGGACTGCCGCCTTCGGGCCAGCAGGCCCAGGTTGAGGCGGATGCGCAGATGTCCAACATGCTTGCCCGGGCCGCCGTCGGGGTGGGGTTGGACTGGAAACCTCCATCCTCCCCACACCCGTCACGGTTGGATGACTGGTTCCTGGGGTTTGGGCGCCGCTCACAGCCACGCCCCCCCCCGGTCCCGTTTTTCCGGAAGTGCATGACGAGCTGACGTCGTCATGGAGAGCCCCGCTCTCCGTCCGTCAAAAGCCCTGCTCGTCCGCTCTCGCTACCCTCGAAGGCGGAGAGGCCCACGGGTACACGGCGATTCCCCAGGTGGATAGGGCAGTTGCGCTCCATCTTTGTCCCGGTGACCCTACCACCTGGCGCGGGCGCCCTGTACCCCCTTCCAAGGCCTGTAGGACTTCATCCTCCCTCAACAACAAAGCCTACAGCGCCGCGGGACAGGCCGCCTCCGCCCTGCACGCCATGGCTCTCCTGCAAGTCCACCAGGCCAAGGCGCTCAGAGATCTGCACGAGGGTAGCCCTGATCCCGACGTGTTGCAGGAACTGCGCTCAGCGACCGACCTCGCCCTCAGGGCCACGAAGGTCACCGCGCAGGCACTCGGGCAGGCGATGGCCACCCTAGTGGTCCAGGAACGTCATCTGTGGCTCAACCTGGTCGAGATGCGTGAGGCCGACAAAGTTCGCTTCCTCGACGCCCCTGTCTCCCAGCTTGGCCTCTTCGGCGACACCGTCGAGGACTTTGCCCAGCAGTTCTCCACGGTGAAAAGACAGACGGAGGCCATCTCACACATCCTGCCTCGCCGCAAACCTGCCGCCAGGGCCACTGCCCCGTCTGCTCGCCGAGGGCGTCCTCCTGCGGCTAAGAAATCTGCTCCGCCTCAACCCGGGCCCAGCTCTCAGCCCCTGCGTCGAGCACACCGCAAGAAGCAGACGCCCCCCGTCTCCCGGACTCCCTCGAGGACCCGTAAGGCTCCCAGGCGGTCCTGAGACGGACGACCCAGCGACGCAGACGTTAGCTCCGGAGGTGGTAAGACCACTCCGTCCCCCGGTGGAGGGCCGGGAGGAGAATCTTTTGTTCTTAAACAATTTAATTTGCCGCCCCCCCTTAGATGGGGTTGCGGTACCCACATTCTCAGTAAAAGAGCTATTTCCTGTGTCTCTGGGTCACCTGGCCCGCAAATGCCGTTCTCACGGCACTTTGCCCTTAGATCCCGACAGTCCTGGCCTCCTGGACACGGACCACCCGTCTTCAGCCACACGACTGTCCCCCGGCCGGCCGGTTCCGACGAGTCTAGAGGACGCCTACCCAGGACCTCCTCCTCAGTCGCTAACCCGCCCCCTGCCGGGTGTGCGGAGCAAGGTAAGTGCTTTGAGTCTTTTCTCAGCACCTCAGCCGTGGGTCGCCCCGTCGCCGCCCAACGCTGCCCTACCTGCTCCGCCCCGCTGCGAAGCCCCGCCGGGTACGTCAAAATTAATCGTCCCTTTAGTGCCCCTAGCGCAGAGGTTGGACGCGTGGCTTTCACTTCCCAACCCATCTCGCTGGCTGGCACGGACCATCCGACTCGGTTACGCAATTCAGTTTGCCAGGCCCCCGCCCCCCTTCATGGGCATCCGCTTCTCCGCAGTACACGGCGAACACGCCCACTCCCTGCGCGCGGAAATCGCGACTCTTCTGGCCAAAGACGCGATAGAGCCTGTCCCTCCAACCGAGATGAAGAAGGGTTTCTACAGCCCCTACTTCATCGTACCCAAGAAAGGCGGCGGCTTACGACCAATCTTGGACCTGCGAGTTCTCAACCGAGCGTTGCACAAACTCCCATTCAAAATGCTCACGCAGAAGCATATTTTAACCTGCGTCCGGCATCTAGATTGGTTCGCAGCGGTAGACCTGAAGGACGCGTACTTCCACGTCTCTATCCTGCCCCGACACCGCCCCTACCTGCGGTTTGCGTTCGAGGGCCAGGCGTATCAGTACAAAGTCCTCCCCTTCGGCCTGTCTCTGTCCCCTCGCGTCTTCACGAAAGTCGTAGAGGCAGCTCTTGCCCCGCTCCGAGAAGCCGGCATCCGCATACTCAACTACCTCGACGACTGGCTCATCCTAGCCCACTCGCGAGAGTTACTATGCGCTCACAGAGACCAGGTGCTCAGGCACCTCAGCCGTTTGGGGCTTCAGGTCAACTGGGAAAAGAGCAAGCTCACTCCAGTTCAGAGCATCTCTTTTCTCGGGATGGAGTTAGACTCGGTCTCAATGTCCGCACGTCTCACAAAGGAGCGTGCTCAGTCAGTGTTGAACTGCCTCGCCGCCCTCAGGCCGGGCACAGCGGTCCCCTTAAAACTTTTCCAGAGGCTCCTGGGGCATATGGCATCCGCCGCGGCGGTCGCGCCGCTGGGCTTGATGCATATGAGACCGCTCCAACACTGGCTTCGGACCCGAGTCCCGAGACGAGCATGGCGCCGCGGCACGCACCGGGTAACAATCACCCCCGCCTGCCGACAAACATTCAACCCCTGGACAGACCTCTGTTTCTTACGGGCTGGAGTACCCCTACAGCAGGTGTCCAGACGCGTCTTGGTCACAACCGACGCCTCCAGATTGGGTTGGGGCGCCGTCTGCAACGGGCACGCAGCCTCAGGCCGTTGGAAAGGGGCCCAGCTGCGTTGGCACATCAACTGCCTCGAGTTGTTGACCGTCCTCTTTGCCCTGCGGAAGTTTCTCCCGTTAATTTGGGACGAACATATCCTAGTCAGGTCGGAAAGCACCACTGCGGTCGCGTACATAAATCGCCAAGGCGGCGTACGCTCCCGTCACATGTCACAACTCGCCCGTCGTCTCCTCCTTTGGAGCCAGCACTGACTCAAGTCGCTGCGTGCCACTCACATCCCCGGCAACCTCAATGTGGTAGCGGACGCGCTGTCACGACAACACTTGCCTGGTGGAGAGTGGAGGCTTCACCCCCACTCGGTTCAGCTGATTTGGGAACGGTTCGGCAAGGCCCAGGTAGACCTGTTTGCCTCCCGAGAGACCTCCCACTGCCCGCTCTGGTACGCCCGTTCAGAGGCTCCCCTCGGGACAAATGCACTGGCACACAGCTGGCCAGTGGGGCTGCGCAAGTACGCATTCCCCCCAGTGAGCCTTCTTGCACAGGTGCTGTGCAAGGTCAGGGAGGACGAGGAGCAAGTCACTCTCGTGGCTCCCTACTGGCCCACCCGGGCCTGGTTCTCGGACCTCGTACTCCTCGCGACAGCCCCTCCCTGGCGAATTCCTCTGAGGAAGGACCTTCTTTCTCAGGGACGGGGCACGCTCTGGCATCCGCACCCAGACCTCTGGAATCTCCATGTCTGGTCCCTGGACGGGACGCGGAAGATCTAGCTGGCCTACCACCCACGGTCGTAGCCACGATCAACCAAGCCAGAGCCCCTTCTACCAGGCAACTCTACGCTCTAAAGTGGCATCTGTTCGTCAATTGGTGTTCTTCCCGGGCAGAAGACCCACAGAGGTGCGCAGTTAGGTCAGTGCTCCTGTTTCTACAGGAGAAGTTGGAGGGGAGGCTGTCCCCGTCCACCTTAAAGGTGTATGTTGCTGCTATCGCAGCTCACCACGACCCAGTAGACGGCAAGTCTCTGGGCAAGCACGACTTAATCGTCAGGTTCCTAAGAGGTGCCCGGAGGTTAAATCCCTCCCGGCCAAACCTGTTCCCCTCCTGGGATCTCTCGGTGGTCCTCGCCGGTCTTCAGAGATCCCCTTTCGAGCCGCTAGAATCAGCCGGACTCAGGGCCCTCTCTCTAAAGACGGCCCTGCTGATCGCGCTCGCCTCCATCAAGAGGGTCGGGGACCTGCAAGCGTTCTCTACTAACGACACTTGCCTGGAGTTCGGTCCGGCAGACACTCATGTGATCCTAAGACCTCGACCGGGCTATGTGCCCAAGGTTCCTACCACGCCCTTTAGAGATCAGGTAGTGAACCTACAAGCGCTGCCCCGGGAGGAGGCAGACCCAGCCCTCTCACTATTGTGTCCAGTACGTGCTTTGCGTGCCTACCTGGAACGCACCCAGAGCTTCAGACGCTCTGAGCAGCTCTTTGTCTGCTTTGGAGGACAGCAGAAAGGGAATGCTGTCTCCAAACAGAGGTTGTCTCACTGGGTGGTGGAGGCCATTCAGTTGGCCTACCACACCCAGGCCGTGCCGCCCCCCTTACGGGTGCGGGCCCACTCCACTAGGAGTGTGGCATCCTCATGGGCACTGGCTAGGGGCACCTCCCTAGCAGACATTTGCAGAGCTGCGGGCTGGGCAGCACCTAACACCTTCACGAGATTTTACAATCTCAGGGTTGAGTCAGTTTCGTCCCGTGTTCTCTCAGGTCCGAGCCCGTAGAACTCGGTGCACGTCGACGATCTGACTGGGTGATCCGCTTGTACCAGCGCCGTTTCCCTCTACCGAGGCAGAACAGTGCGCTTTTGTCCCAGAGGACCTAGGTCCCTGGTTGATTCCTCCCTAGCACTTCGGACCCGCAGCAGTTCATCGGAGGAACGTGCTGGTCCAGTCCACTACGGGTACCTCCGGCTACCCCTACTGGAATAAGTGCTCCACAGATCAGGCCTCCTACGGGACTCCTCCTGTGTGTATTTCCGCGGCACGGTCACCTTACGAGCTGACCCGCGTCTCCCTTAGGCAGTCCTTTTGCTGTCCTCCGGTCGCCGTGTTGTAGCAACTCCCCCCTCCTTGAGGTTGGATCTACCACCGCGCCATTTCCTCCCACATACCCCAAGTGGCCATGTGATGTATTTTGCCACCTTTACCTCCCCTGTTGGGCGGGTGTGGCCTCCGCAGGGTCTTTTCCCCCTAAAAGAATAGGACTTCGGAATAAGACCCCCTTCCCTCGATGCGGTAAGGGCCCCGGCTGCTCTTGCTCTATGCCGAGAAAACATAGAGAGAAAAGAGGCCCAGCCAGGCTTGGCCCGTTCCCTAGTTGGGAGCGTCACCTTGTTCCCCCCTAGGGTAACCAAAAGGATGCTGACGCTTTTTCGGGGCATTGGGGAAGAGTACGTGCAGCCTGAACACAGTTGGTCGCTTGTGCACGTGTAAAATACCTGCCCGCTTCTGTGTCAGCAGTACACGTACACGGCTCAGCGCATGGCGAGTTTTGAAGTGGACCCCTAGTGTCGCTTCTTCGACACGACGTCGAAGTGAGCGACAGACGGGGAACGTCTCGGTTACGTATGTAACCTCCGTTCCCTGATGGAGGGAACGAGACGTCGTGTCTTCCCGGCCACGTCGCTGAGCCGAGCCGCTGAGATGCCCGGAACACTCCCGGCTCCTCAGAAAAATCCTGAATGAACGAGCGTATTTCTCTCACCTTTATATCCGTATCCGGAGGCGGAGTATGCAAATACTGTTCGCCAACTCTCATTGGCCTTTTTTCATAGATCAGAGGTATCTTTCGGCACTCAAGAGAGACCCCTAGTGTCGCTTCTTCGACACGACGTCTCGTTCCCTCCATCAGGGAACGGAGGTTACATACGTAACCGAGACGATTTTGAAAACACTAAAAGAAATTCGATTATATGTTTTCTTATTTTTTTCTTGATTTCTGAAGACAAAGACAGATCAGTTGATGGAGGAGAGATGAAGGGCGGAGATGAAGATTCACAAGTAACTGCATCAAGCATGTCGGAAAGAATAAATACTTTGAAACGGAACAGTAAAGAATTTGACACACCCAATAGTAAGATGTTTTGATACAAATGATTAAATAAATCTACTGTACTTGACGTGTGTTTAAGTGAAAGTTCATTTGATGTTGAGTTTACACACTTCCATTTTCAATGATAAAGACAAATTCTTGTAAACATAATATTTACTGTACTTCTAAAATCATCTGTGTTTGTCTGCTTCTAGTGTCAGGATGGGAACATGGACCTCTAGACACTCTCTGAATGGACAAACATCATTTTGAGGATTTTACAGGTTTCTTGAGACACATTAAGGTCATGAATATTCAACAGATTCTCAAATTGTTTAAAGTGGCAGAGGTCAAATAGTCAAATTACTGGTGCAAAATCGTTTAAATCTGTTACGCTTTCTGTACAGACGAACATCAAGCCTGTGTGACTTTCTTTTGGTAAACAACAGGATATGCTAAGAACGACTCTGTCACCATTCACTTTCACTATTTGGAAAAAGTATTTTTTGCCATAAATAATAACAACAGCAAAAAACATGTAAAATGCTATGTTCCCACTTTTGATTCAGTTTAATTCTGTATACCAGCTTTCTCTTGTTACTTCAGTCCAGTCACTTTAATGCATTATATTTCACTTGTGACATCTTTGTGGTTAGTGTTTCCATTCTGCATCACATCCTGTTCAAATGCATGTAACAATTCTTGCTGTAGGGTAACAGGCCAGCTTTGACTCACAATTTCTGAGTCTGAATAAAAGGGGAATCCAAGTCCAGTTATCGTTTACAGAAATATAAGGTGTTTAATCTTCATTCTGTCAAATATATTCTCGCTCCCAATTCAATTAGTGTATATATATATATTTATACCCTTTTCTAGTGTATGTGTATTCTGCATTGTGTGTATTGTGTACATTTGATATGTAAATTGTTGTGTAAGTATGTTGTTTATTGTAAATATGTTGCTCGGAACTGCACACAAGACTTTCACCTACTGTTGCACTCTTGTACACAGTAGAGTGACAATAAAGTGATTTGATTTTCATATTTTCCTGCTTTTAATTAGTTGATTGACTTCGCCATCATGTAATTGATTTATTTTACCATAAACAAAATAGCGTTGACACGACACTGGAGAGGTAACGTTCTTTTATTGATCTGCATTCTATTTCTAAACATCTCAGTCAGTTGAATTAGTTAATGGTTTTGAAACTTTTTTATTAAATACATATAGTTGTTCCTGTAAATGAGTTATAGTTACAAACTGTGCAGTTCAAGTCGTCAATTTTATTTGTATAGCACCTTTCACAACACACATCATTTCAAATCAGCTTTACAGAAGATCAGCATTAACAGAAGATAAAACTGTAATGTCTATAATGTTGATGAATCATCATTGTGTAATTAGATAAAATATGATTGTGAATTGTGTTTAAAAATAAGTAATTCAATAATAACTGTATTAATAACCCCAGTGAGCAGCTGAAGGCGACTGTGGCAAGGAACACAAAAAACTCCATAAGATGTTGATTAATGGAGAAAAATAACCTTGGGAGAAACCAGACTAACTGTGAGGGCCAGTTCCCCTCTGACTATCATCATGAATATAATGCCAATATTACTTATGTATAGTTAAAATCATGGTTTAAAATTATTAAACTTATTAAGTGTTAAGGCTCAGTGTTTAAACATTGATTTAGTTTGAATTGTAAGCTTAATGATTAATGTCTTTGAAGTCCATCCTTGATTAATTGCAGAAGTTCACATAGATGCAATTGTCCTTGTTAATTGGCCGATGAAGGCTTTTGTTGGCAATTGTTAGTCTATGTATTACATTACAAGATCTTAGACAATCAATAGACTGTGGTGATGCAGTCAGAGATCAGGGATGTGAAACGCAGTTCAACCTGGCCGGTAATTTTGGTGTGGTCCATCCTAAATCCAAGGTTCAGACAATGGCATATGAAGTATCCCAGTTCAGTCTTTGTTAATGCATGATTGCTGTATAGACCCTTTGGACATGATTAACATACAGTACATTTTATGTATCATTTATTTCAGAGACGCCAGTCTCAGTAAGCATCACAGTTTTCATGCTGTATGTTGTAAGTTGATCGACACTCCAAAAGAGTAATTTTAAGACCTACGCATTTCAATTGCATAACAAATTTCAATTTAATTAAATTGAGTAATCTATTAAATCAATTTTATTAATTAAATTTTCTGAATGATTAGATAATTCAAATATATTGGACTTTGTTTTGAAATTTAAATGCACAAATCTTAAAAAAACAAAAACATTATTGGGCATCTGTGTATCTCAGCGAGTATTGGCGCTGACTTTCACCTCTGGAGTCGTGTCTCCTTAGCAACCAAATTGTCCTGGTTGCTAGGCAGGGTAGAGTCCAATGGGGTAACCTCCTCGTGGTCGCTATAATGTGGTTCTTGCTCTCGTGGGGCGTGTGGTGAGTTGTGCGTGGATGACGCGGAGAATAGTGTGAAGCCTCCACATGCGCTACGTGCAGGTTGTAGTACACTCTACAAGGAGTGTGGCATCCTCGTGGCCACTGGTTCTCTAGCAGTGGTTAAGATTTCCGTTATTGTCATTGCATGCATGTCAACACAACGTTTGATGACTACAGGTTTGCAGCGGCATACATTTGGAATATACAAACTTTTGCTGATTTAAAGGGATAGTTCATCCAAAAATGAAAATGATCTCATCATTTACTCTCATGCCATCCCATTTGTGTTTGGCTTTCTTTCATCTGCTGAACACAAACTAAGATTTAGAGGAATATTTCAGCTCTGTAGGTCAATACAATCCAAAAAGCACATAAAGGAAATATAAAAGTAATCCATAAGACTCATGTGGTTCATTCCATGTCTTTAAATGTGATATGATAAGTGTGGGTGAGAAACAGATCAATATTAAGTCCTGTTTTACTCTTAATCTCCACATTAATTTTCACTTTCAGATACGAAAGTGAAACTAAACAGGCACCATGTGTGACATTCAGATGTAAAGTGAAAGAGGAGATATATTTTGGGGGAAATAGTTCATGTTAAGTACACATTTATAAAAAAAATGCATGTGAAAAGAAATGAAAAGCAGGAAAAGGAGATGCTTGGTGCTTCAAGTGCTCATGAGAAGAGAAACTTGTTTTTATCCATGATGATGGTGATTTCATTTATCAAATAATTTTAAGGCATCTGAAACGACTGGGAACTGCTTGAGAGAAACACACTCATACATGGTTGATGATTGTATTCACAGTTATAAGTTGACAGTGTCTTTGACAGTGACAACAGAACTAAACTTATCTGTTTTCTTTATTGCAATTAAAATGGAAGAAAATGTCTCTTTGAAAAATCAAAACCAAACCATGAGAAAATTGAACTGTTACATCCCTAATTTTATATAAGCTTATATGATATGATATTATAATATTAAGAATTCTTCATTTAAAAAATATTCATTATAATTATATAACTATAAATATATATTCTGTTTGAAAATGTTTGTGTATTTATGAAACTTCTTGGGCCACAAATATTGGGGTATAGTTATTAGGCCACTATATTAGGCTGCTGTGGGAGTCAACAACTGGCTGATGACTTGAATGTGTTTTACTATAGATTTGGAAAGCCCAGTCTCACACCCCACAGCTAATCTGACCTTCACATCACACAATCACCAACACCTCCTGCAACCCCCCTCCTCCCCCTCCAGCTACTCAACTTGCACTTAAGATCTGTGAAGAAGATGTGTGCCAGGTCTTCCAGAAACAGAAGACAAGGAAAGCACATGGCCCAGATGGTGTTTCACCCACTTGTCTAAAATCATGATCATACCAGCCGGCCCTCATCTTCACACAGTTTTTCAACACATCACTGGAGCACTGTGAAGATCCCATCTGCTTCAAATGCTCCACCATCATCCCTGTCCCAAAGAAACCCGACACTGCACGACTCAATGACTACAGATCTGTCGCCCAGTCGTCTGTGGTCATGAAGTCATTCGAGAAACAGGTGTTAGACCACCTGAAGGACATCACTGGACCCTTTCTGGTTCCCCTGCAGTTTCCATATTAAGCTATGTATATATCAAGTGTTTGGATGTATATGTTGTATATGTATATTTTGTGTGTGAGTGTGTGTGTATGTGTGTGTGGTTGTGAGTGTGTGTGTGCGTGCGTGTGTGCGTGCGTTTGTGCGTGCATGTGTGTGAGTGTGTGTGTGTGAGGGTGTGTGTGTGTGTGTGTGTGTGAGTGTGTGTGCGTGCGCGTCTGTGTGTGTGTGTGTGAGTGTGTGTGTGAGTGTGTGTGTGTGTGTGTCTGTGAGTGTGTGTGTGTGTGTGTCTGTGAGTGTCTGTGTGTGTGTGTGTGTGTCTGTGAGTGTGTGTGTGTGTGAGTGTGTGTGTGTGTGTGTCAGTGAGTGTGTGTGTGTGTGTGTCTGTGAGTGTGTGTGTGTGTGTGAGTGTGTGTGTGTGTGCGTGCGCGTCTGTGATTGTGTGTGTGTGTGTGTATAAGCATACATCACAATAAAGCTCATTCTGATTTATATAAATGTTTCTTTTCCACGGTTGTTATTCTCTCTACTGTCTCTTTAATCCAATCACTTCAGTTCTATTATGAACTGATTTCGCACATTATTTTGTACCTGTATGTGTTCAACTTCCTTCTCTTCTCTTTTTTCTTTGTGGTTAGTATTTCCGTTAAAAATTATTTGATGTTAGATAACAGGTCTACGGTGTGAACAGTTAAATAACACTTATTTTTCTGTCTGAATTAAGGGTGAATTTAACTCCAATCTGGTTTTACAGGAATATTTAGTGGTTGTTGTTTCAGTTTTAACTGCTTATATTGACCTCAGTGACTTCACCATCAAATTTCATGCATTAACAAAATGGCGCAGAGACAACAAAGAGGAGGTAATGTTCTTTTATTGCGTTCTGTGTTTCATTTGTGAACCACAAAGTCATTAGAAATTAGTCTATGGTTTTGATATAACGTGCAAATGCTATTTTGTGAATTTAGTTTTTCCTGTAATGACTTTGTCTGTGTTGTTCAGTTCAAACATTGTCTGCATGTTAAAGCATGATTTTTGAGTAACACTTTATCTGTATTTTCTTCCGAACAAAATGAAGATTCTGATTCACGTAGTAAGTATGAAATATTTTACATTTGCACTTAGAGATTTTCTACTCAATGTATCAGTCAGATCCCCCAAAAATATAAAGTTTACAGACACAGTTTTCATTTGTACTTCAATTTTATGAAGAAAACTAACTTTTGTGTTCTCATTTTGACTTTGATGCAGGTTCGCTCCTTCCTCATGGTAAGCGTTCACACACATGCTACATTTATTTATACAAGTAAAAACTAGTCTGAAGTGAATGGCCTTAGAACTGCATAATAATTCAGTCAAAAATATTTCCTAGTACAATATTGCTCTTGTTAGGGCAGTTTTACATTTTAATTTTAAGGCACATTGACTGTTGTAATTATGTCAGAATGGCACTTTACAAATCGGTCTCTCCTTTACATGCACTCAAATGATGCTCAAGTACACTACTGTCCCGTGTAACTGACCTATTAGACAATGTACACTGTGTTGATGAATAATGCAAGATGAAATTGTATCTGTTATTATAATAAGAAATGTATTGGAATATCTGGCTAAATACAACAGAACTGGTGACATTAACAAGCCTGTAATCCTATATTACACTCTTGAAATCAAATATAGACAATCTGTTCACTTTTATTTTATTTGTCCCTCTGGAATATATGTTCTGAAATGCGGGACTCCGCACAATTTCCTGCGTTCACTCTGCTCAAATATTAACCCATGTGCGTCAATTTAAAAAAAGTTACTCAGAGGTCCATAGAGGACAAAAATGTCTATGTAAAAAAACTGTCATAATAATATTATATTAATATTATTTTAATTCTTTCAATTAGTTTAATTTCTGATCATAACTACCAAATATTCATTGATTTTCAGGATTTTAACCCTTTAAATGCCAGTTTGAATACATAATGACACTGTGTGTGTGTGTGTGTGTGTGTGTGTGTGTGTGTGTGTAAAAAAACAAACACACACACACACAGACACATGTTTGTCTATCTATCATTATGAGGACTTTCCATAGACATAATGATTTTTATACTGTACAAACTATAGATTCTATCCCCTAAACCTAACACACCCCTAAACCTAACACACCCCTAAACCTAACACATCCCCTAAACCCAGCACACCCCCTAAACCCAACACAACCCCTGAACCTAACACACCCCCTAAACCTAACACACCCCCTAAACCCAACACACCCCCTAAACCCAACACACCCCCTAACCCCAACACACACCCTAAACCTAACACAACCCCTAAACCTAACACAACCCCTAAACCCAACACACACCCTAAACCCAACACAACCCCTAAACCTAACACACCCCCTAAACCTAACACCCCCCTAAAGTTTAGGTAGGGCCTACCCTCTTGATGAGGTGAGTGCCGTTAGGAGGGCAGTATTCAAGCAGAGCTCCTTCAACTCAGCTGACTCTAGGGGCTCAAATGTAGCTCCCCGTTGGCCCCAAAGTACCATGTAGAGGATTTACAAGGGAATGAGGCGTGGCCGGGGGGGGGGGGGGTTGTTACCTCCTCGCGCCTCTCAGGAACATGATGAACAAGTTGTGTTGCCCCTAATACTTACCGTCTACTACATTGGGATGTGCCAATATAGCGGCAACATACACTTTCAAGGTGGTGGGGGAGAGCTGCCCCTCCAGCCTTTCCTGCAGAAAGGAAAGCACTGATCCGACTGTGCATCTCTGGGGGTCTTTGCATCGGGAAGAACACCACTTAGCGAACAAGTAACTTCAGGTCATACAGTCGCCTCGTCAAGGAAGCCCTGGACTGAGTGATCGTGTCTACCACTGCAGGTGGTAGGCCACTTAGGTCTTCTGCATCCCATCCAAGGGCCAGACGTGGAGATTCCAGAGGTCTAGTCGTGGGTGCCAGATGGGGCCCCGCCCCTGAGAAATAAGGTCCTTCCTAAGGGGAATGTCACGAGGAGCGTGAGGTCCGAGAACCAAGTACGGGTGGGCCAATAAGGAGCCACTAGGATGGCCTGCTCCTCTTCCTCCCTGACCTTGCACAACGTCTGTGCAAGTAGGCTCACTAGGGGAAACGTGTATTTGCACAGACCCAGGGGCCAGCTGTGTGCCAGCACATCTGTGCCGAGGGGAGCCTCGGTCAGTGAATACCTTGGAGGATTCCCAGGAAGAAAACAAGTCTTCCTGCTTGTCCGACAATCAGCTTTACCACCTGAGGGTGGAGTCTCCACTCTCCCCTGAGCATGACATGCCATGACATCGCGTCCATTGTGCTGTTGAGGTGGCCCGGGATATGAGTGGCTTGCAACAACTTGAGTGAACCCGAGCAGTGTGACAGCCGCTGAGGATGCCATATGCCCCAGGAGCCTCTGAAAAGTTTTCAGTGAGACCGATGTGTTCTGCCTGAACGTATGCAGACAAGCAGACCGTGCCTCTTGCATTAGTCCCGGGTCAGAACTACCCTCGAACTACTTAGAACTACTAAGTGCTTTGGCCTGGTGCACCTGCAGGAGTGCCATGGCATGCAGGGCAGAGGCAGCGGTCCAGCAGTGCTGTAGGCCTTAGCTGCCAGTGACGACGTAAGCCTTCAGGTCCTGGAATGGAACCTCAGACGACTCCACCACAACCGCGATGCGAGTACCCCCTTGTCACCCCACCGTAGAGTGTAGTGAGAGCAGAGGAGTTCACAAAAAGGCTCCTCGTGCACCTCTGGGAAGAAAGGAACAGGGGCGGAGCAAGACCGTGAGCACCGCTCTGGCCCCAGGAACCAATCGTCGAGCATGGCTGCCAGCTCTGCATCAGCCTGCGACTGGGCTACCGCACCTGAGGGTGGGAGTCTAGTCGAGTCATCCGTGTCAGACAGGACGAACCCGCTCTGTGATGCTGCAATCAACAGCTCATCCTCTTCGTGACCCCTGAATGAAACCGCAAACCCGCCCTGAGATGGGTCTGTGGCATACGAGCGTCCTGGGGAATGGGAGGTCTGTTGAGGGTTTCCCAGCGGAGAGGCTCCCAGTGATCTCGAGTCTCGAGATCACTCCCAGTGCTAACCGACTCCACCTCATACCCAAAGGTAGAAGCACCGAGCCGGGGAGCCACTGGGTTGGCTTTCCCTTTGACGAAGGAAAGCCAAGAAGAAATCTGAATGAGCGTTTACATTCCAGCTCCATATATACCTATATGTCCGGGTAAAATTTTCAGTAATAATGTAGTAATTAAGCATATATTAATGCATACTAGCGCACCCGTATTGGGTGGAAGTTCAAATACATGGCTTCGGCTCATTGTAGTCATTAACACATTAATTATCACTATTAGTTCATAAAATAAGTTGTTAGGGAATTAATCCATGATGACACATTTATTTAATAGCAATTCATATTTGACTTAATATATTAATCAGACAGACTCTTTATTAGTTGATGATGAAGCAATCATTAATTAATGCTTAGTTAATCATGAGTCATACATTAACTCAATATTATCTGTGCATTAGTTAAGCATTAATTAATGCTTATTAATGCACACGTATTGTAAATTGTTACCACTTCTTTTTCCAACAGAGGAACAAAGAGACACACAGCGATGTAAGACATATTCATTCAGTGAGCAAAAACTAAACATTATTATAAATTATTTGTATGTTTATGTAATATAAACTTTAAGGCCCCTGATTTTTCGAATCTCTTTAACAGATGAAACATTCACACATGAAGCAGAATTCATTAAAGAGCTCAGATTTATTCTACTCGGAGCTGATGATGATCTTATGGATCGAGCTTGTGACATCATCCTCAGAGGAAGAGGAGAACCCGTTGATTCTGGAATATGTGAGCACAGAAAGGGTCAAGTATCAAGAAGAAAGATCTCCGTGGTGAAAACACCTTCCTCATGGATGAATCGTTTGGAATCATCATTTTGCTGCTGCTCAGGAGTTGAATCTATCACGGATGAGATGTTAGATTGTGCATCACAGGTCTTTCCTGGACCTCATGCCTTTCTGTTAGTGACTGACAGCCAACAAGCGACTGGAAAGGCAAATTATTTATCAAAAGAAATCACAAAAGTGTTCGGCAAAGAGGCCTTAAAATATGTTGTGGTTCTGTATATTGGACAAAATAATGCAGAACGGGTCAGGTCCATCAGAAATGTGAACAGGTTTCATACTTTGGAAGACACTGACCAGAGTGTTGAGGATCTGTTCACAGAATGATTCATAAAAACAAATGCAAGTTCTTTATTCAGAAATCATATGAAACCCTCGTGAAAAAATCATTTTCATCATGGGAAAAGCAAAAAATGGCTGAAATAAGACAAGAAACAGAGAAACCTCTAAGGAATGAGATTAGAGACATAAAACAACAGCATGCACAAGAGATGACTGAATTAACAGAAAAGTTCACACTCACTGTGAGTAATCTAAATAAAGAAATGGCAGAGAAAGATGAAGGCCATGCACAAGAAGTAAAGGCATTGAAAGAAAAGTTCACACTCACTGAGAGTAATCTAAAGAAAGACATGGACACTTTGAAATGTTTGATGATGGATGCTCTGATAAAAAGTAAAGATATCCAGCTGGAGGAAACAGGTGCTTCAAGTGCTCATGACAGTCTGTTAATGAAAGAATTAAAGGCTTGTAAAGACAGTGAGACCTTGAGAAACATCTTTTCCTCCGTTGTTGATGAGTTTAATAAAAAGTTGGAGGCTTCTAAAGAATCTGAGACATGCTTGAAGAAAATGTACTCATCCATGCTTGATGATTATATTCGTCGTGATAATCAACTTAAAACCGATACTGGGGAGTTGAATAAAAAGTTGGAGGCTTCTAAAGAGACAGAGAGATGTTTGAGAGACATGTACGCATCCATGGTTGATGATAACATTCGTCGTGAGAGTCAGTATAAAAAGGATATTGAGAAACTTCAAAAAGAAATAAACAATTTCATGGCAAAGGAGAAACATCAGGAACAGAAATCAGGAGAGGCAGAGGATGGAGACACACATCACATCAAACAGGAGGAGACAAATCTAGCCAGAAGAGAAACAGATCTGGAAAGAAGAGAGAAGGAGCTGAAGGACAGAGAGAGAGAAATGGCAAAGACAGTGCGAGATGATTCAAAACATGAGATCAAAATCAGAATGGAGTGTCCATTCTCTCATCGTAAGTATCTGCAAATTATCATTATTATATGCAAAAAACATTTTGAAACGTATAAAGACACATTTATTCTGTGAGCCCTTGACTCAATAATGCACTGACTTTATAAAAAATACCTGTTCAACTATTTTCAATATTGTTTTTATTGAAAAAATATTAGATTATATAATATAGAATACTGCTATGCATATGCTATGCGCATACATTTTTATAATAATAATTTTATCTGAAGGCGAATACAAAGGTGTAAGAAAGGGAAAGATAAGGAGCAGAGAGGAAGATACAGATGACAGCGGATTAAGTGACAACGCATCTGTCTGCAGCAAGAGTTTTGAGCCCCCTAACCGTGAGAAATCATTCTTTATTCTAATGTTTTGACAATCATAATTATCCATGTGACCTACAATAGTATTTTTGTGTTCCTCTTCATTAGTGTTTGAAAGTGAACATGGACCTTTCGATACCCTCTGAATGATCTGAGGTGAGTAACATTCATGGAAACTGACTCAAGTAAAAGTTAAAGTAGCTCATGAGAAAACGATTTAAAGGGCATCTATTTTGCCCCTTTTCACAAGATGTCATTTAAGTCTAAGGTGTCCCCAGAATGTGTCTGTGAAGTTTCAGCTCAAAATACCCCACAGATCATTTATTATACCATGTTGAAAACGTCTCGGTTACTGATGTAACCTCCGTTTGGCTGACCTCGGCCAGCTGACACAAACTTACCTGTTTGTGTCACCTGATAACACACGGGACAAAACTGGCTCAACCCTGAGGTTATAAAACCTTGCAAATTGTAAGGTGTTGCCCAGCCCATGGCTCTACATATGTCTGCTAGAGAGACACCATGGGACAACACCCAAGAAGCCGCAACACCCCTGGTAGAATGGGTTTGTAGGCCAGCAGGGGGCGGCATGTGCAGGACGTGGTATGTCATAGTGATGCCATCGACGACCCAGTGAGCGATCCTCTGTTTGGAGACAGCGCTTTCCTTCCGCTGTCCACTGAAGCAAACAAAGAGCTGCTCGGAGCTTCTAAAGGTCTGCGTGCGATCCAAGTATATGCGAAGAGTGTGCACCGGACGCAGCAACACCAAGGCTGGGTCTGCCTCCTCCTGGGAACCTTGGTCGGGGTCTCAGGATGACGTGAGAGTAAGCTGGACCGAACTCTAGGCACAGTTCGCTGACAGAGAACGCCTGCTGGTCCCCTACCCTCTTGATGGAGGTGAGCGCCATCAGAGAGAACGTATTTAGCTCTGCTTACTCAAGAGGCTCAAAATGAGCTCCCCGAAGGCCCCGAAGGACCATGGAGAGGTCCCACGAGGGAACGAGGCACGGCCTAGGGGGGTTTAACCTCCTCGCGCCTCTCAGGAACCTGATGATCAAATCGTGCTTCCCTAATACTTACCGTCCACTGCATCGTGATGCGCCGATATAGCGGCAACATACACTTTCAAGGTGGAGGGGGACAGTTGTCCCTCCAGCTTTTCCTGCAGAAAGGAAAGCACTGACCCTACTGCGCATCTCTGGGGGTCTTCCCCTCGGGAAGACTCCGTCACATCCTTTCGTAGAAGGGAGGCGATCTCCACGAGCAAGGCGGACGGGGTTGAACCTGGGTGGGGGCCTGGCAAACTTAATCACGTAGCTGAGTCGAACGGTACTGATCAACCAATGCAACAGGTTGGGGAGCGTGAGCCACGCCCCTAAGCTCCGCGCGAGAGGGATCAAGGGAACTACAGCATCGGACGTACCAGCGGGTGGGGCCTCACGACGGGGCGGAGCCTGAGTTGCTGAGTCTAGAGCCATCAAAGCACATACCTGGCTCCTTGTTACTGCTCCCTGAACAGCCTATATTTTCGTCCTCGTAGCCCGTGGAGACATCACATCAGGGGCGGATTTTTACCACAGCTTGGTGCATGGGGGCTGGAGGCCTGCCTCCGAGGCGCCATGCCTGACAGAGAGAGAAACAGTGCCTGGTGGTCATGATAACGATGACCGAGGACACGACTATGAGGCCCAGGAAATGAAAAGACCGCTTTTTTCTTAGAATGTAGGTACCGTGGCCCTTGGGCCATGTGGTGCGGTAAGAAAAGGAAAATAAAGAACCTCCACCCAGCCCTCCACTGGGGGAAGGAGTAGTGCTCTGACCAGCTCCTGTGCAGCTGGTCTCCTACTTCCTGGACTGCCCGTCCCGGGGAAGGCTTTGAAGCCTTTCTTGGGTTCTTGACGACCTGCCATGAGATGGGTGGCGTATGCTTTCTGCGGGCGGCTCGATGCTGGTGCCAGCCTACTGGGGCTGTGCCAGTGTTGCTGCTGCAGTGGGATGCCCTTGGCGACAAACAGACGGGGGTGCGAGAAATTGAATGGTCTCGCCTACCTTTTAACCACTGAGGATTGCTGGGCGATATCCTCTGCGGTGCCGCCGAATAGGCCAAACTGGTTCGACCAAGTTGGGCCAAAGGTGGTGCTCCTGGACCACTAAGGTGGATATCACCTGCCCGAGAGACCACGCCATGACCATCATCGCTCGGAGGGCGAGACCGGTCACTGAGCGCAGCTCCTGCATAAATCACGGGTCAGAATTACCCTTGTGCAGTTCTTTGAGCGCTACGGCTTGGTGCACTTGCAGGAGAGCCGTGGCGTGCAGGGCGGAGGTGGCCTTTCCAGTGGCACAGTTGGCTCAGTCGTGAGTGATGACGTAAAGCCACAGGCCCTGGATAGGAGACAACCACCTAGAACACCCTGTCAACTGCAGAGCAATGTGCAAAAAACACAGAAAAACGTAGCAACAGCATACTGTAGCAATGCGCCAAACACACAGCAGAGATCACCTTGACAACAGCATAGCATGCCCTAGCAACCATCCAGAAAACCCTAGTTACCACATACTGTAGCATAAATGTGTTACAAAGCAAATATAACACGTTAGCGACCACCAGAAAACTAGTTTTGCTTAGGCAAAGACCATTCACATATTCAAAACATATATTTAAAATAAATATTGTTGGACACTGCTAATTATATATACCTTAAAAGATTTGACTCAAATTATTCTATCAACGAATCACACATCACTATCTCTGATCTGCTCGCATTTTTGCACGTACAGCTGTTTTTTGTTTTTTTTTTGGTGTTCAGTCACAAAAGTAACGAAAGGGTCTGGAGAAATTTATCAGAGTAAAAGTATCAATTTTCTCTTTAAAATGTATTGAAGTGACAGTAAAAGTCCAAAGAAATATTTATACTTAAGTACAAATATTAAAAAACTGGACTTCAGTACAGTAACAAATTATTTGTAATTCATTACTATACACCTCTGTTATTACGTTCATCAAAACTCAACAGACTATTGATTTATATGATTTATTGATATATAGGTTTGTTCTTGTGGTCGTTTATTTTTGTGTAATTTGTATTTTCGTAGTTTCTTTATCTTTGGAGTCTGCCTGTTGACTTCTGTCCTGATTGTTTGCACCATGTTATAAGTTATTTCTGTCTGTCTATTTGTCTATATACTGTATATATATAAATAGAAACACAAAAATGGTTAAAAGGAGATTTTTTTTTTACAGGGTTTCCATGGACATGATAAACGCAAGACGTCAGGAAATTCCAGAATTGTGATTTTCAAATCATGGAAATTTTGATAGTGAATGTCGATTCTTCTACTTATGCTAAGCTCTGAAATATTTATTTGACTTGAAATATATTGCTTTCTGTTTTTGTCTGATGGAAGTAGATCAGGGATGTTTCAAGGCATGTCGAACTAGGTGTGGCATTTACGACCATGAACCTGTTTACTACTTTACAACTGTTCAATTTGAAACATTATTATTATCATTATTAAGCATTTTATGTTTTAGTACTGTGCAAATATGAAAATAGCATATAGATGTTTTTTGGGGGGGTTTTTTTGGTCATAAATTCTTGTTCCCCTCCTCCCTAGGGTTCTTCAAGTACATATAATGTTATAATTTTATATTGTAAAACAACATCTGATTCAGATTTTGTTCTTCAGCAATAAAGCATTCTTATTAGACTAACCCTTGTGGCAGAATCATGTAAGGACTTTGATCATTTGTGTTTAAATGATAGAGTGAAAAAGTTGAATATTGTAAAACCTCCCAGTGCATATACACAACTTATAAGACTTAGTACAAGATCTTGTCCAGCTATATCTGTGGTCACGAGCCACTACTGTATTTAGTGATTGCTAGATTATTAAAGATTTCCTTCCTTCAACAGATTAAATGTAGTGCTTGTAGTGTAACTGCCTACTTTTCCTAAAGCTTGACTGTAGTATCTATTTTAAGTTATGAAAAGCTTGGGAAGCATTTTTGTCCATGCCTACTTATGTAATGCATTACTACCTCTCAGTATTTCAGTCCGCTCAATAACTAACTGCCTTCACAGAATTCAGTACATTGTGGATTTCCTGTACATTGTGGTATCCGTTATTGTCATTGCATGCATGTGAACACAACGTTTGATGACTACAGGTTTGCAGCGGCATACGTTTGGTATATACAAACTTTTCTTGCTGATTTAAAGGGATAGTTCATCCAAAAATGAAAATGATCTCATCATTTACTCTCATGCCATCCCATTTGTGTTTGGCTTTCTTTCATCTGCTGAACACAAACTAAGATTTAGAGGAATATTTCAGCTCTGTTGGTCAATACAATCCAAAAAGCACATAAAGGAAATATAAAAGTAATCCATAAGACTCATGTGGTTCATTCCATGTCTTTAAAAGTGATATGATAAGTGTGGGTGAGAAACAGATCAATATTAAGTCCTGTTTTACTCTTAATCTCCACATTAATTTTCACTTTCAGATGCGAAAGTGAAACTAAACAGGCACCATGTGTGACATTCAGATGTAAAGTGAAAGAGGAGATATATTTTGGGGGAAGTAGTTCATGTTAAGTACACATTTATAAAAAAAAAATGCATGTGAAAAGAAATGAAAAGCAGGAAAAGGAGATGCTTGGTGCTTCAAGTGCTTATGAGAAGAGAAACTTGTTTTTATCCATGATGATGGTGATTTCATTTATCAAATAATTTTAAGGCATCTGAAACGACTGGGAATTGCTTGAGAGAAACACACTCATACATGGTTGATGATTGTATTCACAGTTATAAGTTCACAGTGTCTTTTACAGTGACAACAGGACTAAACTTATCTGTTTTCTTTATTGCAATTAAAGTGGAAGAAAATGTCTCTTTGAAAAAATTGAACTGTTACATCCCTAATTTTAAATAAGCTTATATGATATGATATTATAATATTAAGAATTCTTCATTTAAAAAATATTCATAATAATTCTATAACTATAAATATATATTCTGTTTGAAAATGTTTGTGTATTTATGAAACTTCTTGGGACACAAATATTGGGGTATAGTTATTAGGCCACTATATTAGGCCGCTGAGGGAGTCAACAACTGGCTGATGACTTGAATGTGTTTTACTATAGATTTGGAAAGCCCAGTCTCACACCCCACAGCTAATCTGACCTTCACATCACACAATCACCAACACCTCCTGCAACCCCCCTCCTCCCCCTCCAGCTACTCAACTTGCACTTAAGATCTGTGAAGAAGATGTGTGCCAGGTCTTCCAGAAACAGAAGACAAGGAAAGCACAGGACCCAGATGGTGTTTCACCTACTTGAATAAAATTATGATCTAACCAGCCGGCCCTCATCTTCACACAGTTTATCAACACATCACTGGAGCACTGTGAAGATCCCATCTGCTTCAAATGCTCCACCATCATCCCTGTCCCAAAGAAACCCGACAATGCACGACTCAATGACTACAGATCTGTCGCCCAGTCGTCTGTGGTCATGAAGTCATTCGAGAAACAGGTGTTAGACCACCTGAAGGACATCACTGGACCCTTTCTGGTTCCCCTGCAGTTTCCATATTAAGCTATGTATATTTCAAGTGTTTGGATGTATATGTTGTATATGTATATTTTGTGTGTGAGTGTGTGTGTATGTGTGTGTGGTTGTGAGTGTGTGTGTGCGTGCGTGTGTGCGTGCGTTTGTGCGTGCATGTGTGTGAGTGTGTGTGTGAGGGTGTGTGTGTGTGTGTGTGTGTGTGTGTGTGCACGTCTGTGAGTGTGTGTGTGTGTGTGTGTGTGTGAGTGTGTGTGTGAGTGTGTGTGTGTGTCTGTGAGTGTCTGTGTGTGTGTGTGTCTGTGAGTGTGTGTGTGTGTGTGTGTGTGTGCGTGCGCGTCTGTGATTGTGTGTGTGTGTGTGTGTGTGTGTGAGTGTGTGAGTGTGTATGTGTGTGTGTGTGTGTGTGTGTGTGTGTGTGTGTGTGTGTGTGTGTGTGTATAAGCATACTTCACAATAAAGCTCATTCTGATTTATATAAATGTTTCTTTTCCACGGTTGTTATTCTCTCTACTGTCTCTTTAATCCAATCACTTCAGTTCTATTATGAACTGATTTCGCACATTATTTTGTACCTGTATGTGTTCAACTTCCTTCTCTTCTCTTTTTTCTTTGTGGTTAGTATTTCCGTTAAAAATTATTTGATGTTAGATAACAGGTCTACGGTGTGAACAGTTAAATAACACTTATTTTTCTTCTGAATTAAGGGTGAATTTAACTCCAATCTGGTTTTACAGGAATATTTAGTGGTTGTTGTTTCAGTTTTAACTGCTTATATTGACCTCAGTGACTTCACCATCAAATTTCATGCATTAACAAAATGGCGCAGAGACAACAAAGAGGAGGTAATGTTCTTTTATTGCGTTCTGTTTCATTTGTGAACCACAAAGTCATTAGAAATTAGTCTATGGTTTTGATATAACGTGCAAATGCTATTTTGTGAATTTAGTTTTTCCTGTAATGACTTTGTCTGTGTTGTTCAGTTCAAACATTATCTGCATGTTAAAGCATGATTTTTGAGTAACACTTTATCTGTATTTTCTTCCGAACAAAATGAAGATTCTGATTCACGTAGTAAGTATGAAATATTTTACATTTGCACTTAGAGATTTTCTACTGAATGTATCAGTCAGTTCCCCACAAATATAAAGTTTACAGACATCACAGGTTTCATTTGTACTTCAATTTTATGTAGAAAACTAACTTTTGTGTTCCCATTTTGACTTTGATGCAGGTTCGCTCCTTCCTCATGGTAAGCGTTCACACACATGCTACATTTATTTATACAAGTAAAAACTAGTCTGAAGTGAATGGCCTTAGGACTGCATAATAATTCAGTCAAAAATATTTCCTAGTACAATATTGCTCTTGTTAGGGCAGTTTTACATTTTCATTTTAAGGCACATTGACTGTTGTAATTATGTCAGAATGGCACTTCAAATCGGTCTCTCCTTTACATGCATTCAAATGATGCTCAAATACACTACTGTCCCGTGTAACTGACCTATTAGACAATGTACACTGTGTTGATGAATAATGCAAGATGAAATTGTATCTGTTATTATAATAAGAAACGTATTGGAATATCTGGCTAAATACAACAGAACTGGTGACATTAACAAGCCTGTAATCCTATATTACACTCTTGAAATCAAATATAGACAATCTGTTCACTTTATTTTATTTGTCCCTCTGGAATATATGTTCTGAAACGCGGGACTCCGCACAATTTCCTGCGTTCACTCTGCTCAAATATTAACCCATGTGTGTCAATTTAAAAAAAGTTACTCAGAGGTCCATAGAGGACAAAAATGTCTATGTAAAAAAAACTGTCATAATAATATTATATTAATATTATTTTAATTCTTTCAATTAGTTTAATTTCTGATCATAACTACCAAATACTAATTGATTTTCAGGATTTTAACCCTTTAAATGCCAGTTTGTATACATAATGACACTGTGTGTGTGTGTGTGTGTGTGTGTGTGTGTGTGTGTGTGTGTAAAAAAAACAAACACACACACACAGACACATGTTTGTCTATCTATCATTATGAGGACTTTCCATAGACATAATGATTTTTATACTGTACAAACTATAGATTCTATCCCCTAAACCTAACACAACCCCTGAACCTAACACACCCCCTAAACCCAACACAACCCCTAAACCCAACACAACCCTAAACCCAACACAACCCTAAACCCAACACAACCCTAAACCCAACATAACCCTAAACCTAACACATCCCCTAAACCTAACACAACCCCTAAACCCAACACAACCCCTAAACCCAACACAACCCTTAAACCTAACACACCCCTAAACCTAACACAACCCCTAAACCCAACACACCCCCTAAACCCAACACAACCCCTAAACCCAACACAACCCTTAAACTAACACACCCCCTATACCCAACACACCCTCTAAACCCAACATAACCCTAAACCTAACACATCCCCTAAACCTAACACAACCCCTAAACCCAACACACCCCCTAAACCCAACACAACCCCTAAACCCAACACAACCCTTAAACTAACACACCCCCTATACCCAACACACCCTCTAAACCCAACACACACCCTAAACCTAACACAACCCCTAAACCTAACACAACCCCTAAACCTAACACACCCCCTAAACCTAACACATCCCCTAAACCTAACACAACCCCTAAACCTAACACAACCCCTAAACCTAACACATCCCCTAAACCTAACACACCCCCTAAACCTAACACACCCCCTAAACCCAACACAACCCTTAAACCTAACACACCCCTAAACCTAACACACCCCCTAAACCTAACACACCCCTAAACCTAACACACCCCCTAAACCCAACACACCCTCTAAACCCAACACACACCCTAAACCTAACACAACCCCTAAACCTAACACACCCCCTAAACCTAACACACCCCCTAAACCTAACACACACCCTAAACTTAACACACCCCCTAAACCTAACACACACCCTAAACCTAACACATCCCCTAAACCCAACACACCCCCTAAACCTAACACACCCCCTAAACCTAACACAACCCCTAAACCTAACACACCCCCTAAACCTAACACAACCCCTAAACCTAACACACCCCCTAAACCTAACACACCCCCTAAACCTAACACACACCCTAAACCTAACACATCCCCTAAACCCAACACACCCCCTAAACCTAACACACCCCCTAAACCTAACACAACCCCTAAACCTAACACACCCCCTAAACCTAACACACACCCTAAACCTAACACACCCCCTAAACCTAACACACCCCCTAAACCTAACACACACCCTAAACCTAACACACCCCCTAAACCTAACACATCCCATAAACCTAACACACCCCCTAAACCTAACACACCCCCTAAACCTAATACAACCCCTAAACCTAACACACACCCTAAACCTAACACATCCCCTAAACCTAACACAACCCCTAAACCTAACACAACCCCTAAACCCAACACAACCCCTAAACCTAACACATCCCCTAAACCTAACACACCCCCTAAACCTAACACAACCCCTAAACCTAACACACACCCTCAACCTAACACAACCCCTAAACCTAACACACCCCCTAAACCTAACACAACCCCTAAACCTAACACACCCCCTAAACCTAACACACCCCCTAAACCCAACACACCCCCTAAACCCAACACACACACCCTAAACCTAACACACACCCTAAACCTAACACAACCCCTAAACCTAACACAACCCCTAAACCCAACACACACCCTAAACCCAACACAACCCCTAAACCTAACACACCCCCGAAACCTAACACCCCCCCTAAAGTTTAGGTAGGGCCTGCCTCCTAACAGCACTCACATGAGGTGAGTGCTGTTAGGAGGGCAGTATTCAAGCAGAGCTCCATCAACTCAGCTGACTCTAGGGGCTCAAATGTAGCTCCCCGTTGGCCCCAAAGGACCATGTAGAGGATTTACAAGGGAATGAGGCGTGGCGGGGGGGTGGGGGGGGGGGGGGGGGGGCGTTACCTCCTCGCGCCTCTCAGGAACATGATGAACAAGTTGTGTTGCCCCTAATACTTACCGTCTACTACATTGGGATGTGCCAATATAGCGGCAACATACACTTTCAAGGTGGTGGGGGAGAGCTGCCCCTCCAGCCTTTCCTGCAGAAAGGAAAGCACTGATCCGACTGTGCATCTCTGGGTGTCTTTGCATCGGGAAGAACACCACTTAGCGAACAGACGCCACTTCAGGTCATACAATCGCCTCGTCAAGGGAGCCCTGGACTGAGTGATCGTGTCTACCACTGCAGGTGGTAGGGCACTTAGGTCTTCTGCATCCTGTCCAAGGGCCAGACGTGGAGATTCCAGAGGTCTAGTCATGGGTGCCAGATGGGGCCCCGTCCCTGAGAAATAAGGTCCTTCCTAAGGAGAATGTCACAAGGAGTGTGAGGTCCGAGAACCAAGTACGGGTGGGCCAATAAGGAGCCACTAGGATGGCCTGCTCCTCTTCCTCCCTGACCTTGCACAACGTCTGTGCAAGTAGGCTCACTAGGGGAAACGTGTATTTGCACAGCCCCAGGGGCCAGCTGTGTGCCAGCACGTCTGTGCCGAGGGGAGCCTCGGTCAGTGAATACCTGAGCGGGCAGTTGGAGGATTCCCGGGAAGAAAACAAGTCTTCCTGCTTGCCCGACAATCAGCTGTACCACCTGAGGGTGGAGTCTCCACTCTCCCCTGAGCATGACATGCCATGACATTGCGTCCATTGTGCTGTTGAGGTGGCCCGGGATATGAGTGGCTTGCAACAACTTGAGTGAACCCGAGCAGTGTGACAGCCGCTAAGGATGCCATATGCCCCAGGAGCCTCTGAAAAGATTTCAGTGAGACCGATGTGTTCTGCCTGAACGTATGCAGACAAGCAGACCGTGCCTCTTGCAATAGTCCCGGGTCAGAACTACCCTCGAACTACTTAGAACTACTAAGTGCTTTGGCCTGGTGCACCTGCAGGAGTGCCATGGCATGCAGGGCGGAGGCAGCGGTCCAGCAGTGCTGTAGGCCTTAGCTGCCAGTGACGACGTAAGCCTACAGGTCCTGGAATGGAACCTCAGACGACTCCACCACAACCGCGATGCGAGTACCCCCTTGTCACCCCACCGTAGAGTGTAGTGAGAGCAGAGGAGTTCACAAAAAGGCTCCTCGTGCACCTCCGGGAAGAAAGGAACAGGGGCGGAGCAAGACCGTGAGCACCGCTCTGGCCCCAGGAACCAATCGTCGAGCATGGCTGCCAGCTCTGCATCAGCCTGCGACTGGGCTACCGCACCTGAGGGTGGGAGTCTAGTCGAGTCATCCGTGTCAGACAGGACGAACCCGCTCTGTGATGCTGCAATCAACAGCTCATCCTCTTCGTGACCCCTGAATGAAACCGCAAACCCGCCCTGAGATGGGTCTGTGGCATACGAGCGTCCTGGGGAATGGGAGGTCTGTTGGGGGTTTCCCAGCGGAGAGGCTCCCAGTGATCTCGAGTCTCGAGATCACTCCCAGTGCTAACCGACTCCACCTCATACCCAAAGGTAGAAGGACCGAGCCGGGGAGCCACTGGGTTGGCTTTCCCTTTGACGAAGGAAAGCCAAGAAGAAATCTGAATGAGCGTTTACATTCCAGCTCCATATATACCTGTATGTCCGGGTAAAATTTTCAGTAATAATGTAGTAATTAAGCATGTATTAATGCATACTAGTGCACCCGTATTGGGTGGAAGTTCAAATACATGGCTTCGGCTCATTGTAGTCATTAACACATTAATTATCACTATTAGTTCATAAAATAAATTGTTAGGGAATTAATCCATGATGACACATTTATTTAATAGCAATTCATATTTGACTTAATATATTAATCAGACAGACTCTTTATTAGTTGATGATGAAGCAATCATTAATTAATGCTTAGTTAATCATGAGTCATACATTAACTCAATATTATCTGTGCATTAAGCATTAATTAATGCTTATTAATGCACACGTATTGTAAATTGTTACCACTTCTTTTTCCAACAGAGGAACAAAGAGACACACAGCGATGTAAGACATATTCATTCAGTGAGCAAAAACTAAACATTATTATAAATTATTTGTATGTTTATGTAATATAAACTTTAAGGCCCCTGATTTTTCGAATCTCTTTAACAGATGAAACATTCACACATGAAGCAGAATTCATTAAAGAGCTCAGATTTATTCTACTCGGAGCTGATGATGATCTTATGGATCGAGCCTGTGACATCATCCTCAGAGGAAGAGGAGAACCCGCTGATTCTGGAATATGTGAGCACAGAAAAGGTCAAGTATCAAGAAGAAAGATCTCTGTGGTGAAAACACCTTCCCCATGGATGAATCGTTTGGAATCATCATTTTGCTGCTGTTCAGGAGTTGAATCTATCAAGGATGAGATGTTAGATTGTGCATCACAGGTCTTTCCTGGACCTCATGCCTTTCTGTTAGTGACTGACAGCCAACAAGCGACTGGAAAAGCAAATTATTTATTAAAAGTAATCGCAAAAGTGTTCAGCAAAGAGGCCTTAAACTATGTTGTGGCTCTGTATATTGGACAAAATAATGCAGAACGGGTCAGGTCCATCAGAAATGTGAACAGGTTTCATACTTTGGAAGACACTGACCAGAGTGTTGAGAATCTGTTCAGAGACACTGAAATAATGATTCATAAAAACAAATGCAAGTTCTTTATTCAGACATCATATGAAACCCTCATGAAAAAATCATTTTCATCATGGGAAAAGCAAAAAATGGCTGAAATAAGACAAGAAACAGAGAAACCTCTAAGGAATGAGATTAGAGACATAAAACAACAGCATGCACAAGAGATGACTGAATTAACAGAAAGGTTTACACTCACAGTGGATAATCTAAAGAAAGAAATGGCAGAGAAAGATGAAGGCCATGCACAAGAAGTAAATGCTTTGAAAGAAAAGTTCACACTCACTGAGAGTAATCTAAAGAAAGACATAGACACTTTGAAATGTTTGATGATGGATACTCTGATAAAAAGTAAAGATATCCAGCTGGAGGAAACAGGTGCTTCAAGTGCTCATGACAGTCCGTTAATGAAGGAATTAAAGGCTTGTAAAGACAGTGAGACCTTGAGAAACATCTTTTCCTCCGTTGTTGATGAGTTTAATAAAAAGTTGGAGGCTTCTAAAGAATCTGAGACACGCTTGAGGAAAATGTACTCATCCATGCTTGATGATTACATTCGTTGTGAGAGTCAGCATAAAACGGATATTGAGAAACTTCAAAAAGAAATAAACGATTTCATGGCAAAGGAGAAACATCAGGAACAGGAACCAGGAGAGGCAGAGGACGGAGACACACATCACATCAAACAGGTGGAGACAAATCTAGCCAGAAAAGAAACAGATCTGGATAACAGCTTGGCGTTAACTTCCCGTGCATGTGAGTATTTTCAGCATTTATAATCTCATATTTCTCATTCAATCAATTAAACTAATAAAGACTACAAACACTATGGCCAAAAATGCTACAAGTTATTGATCCTTTGCTGCTATAACAAAAAAAGGACTTTTGTAAACTCTTGCCACAAAGTTGAAAGCACACAATTCTCTAGAATGTCATTACGTATGAAATCGTATGAAATCGTTTAATGAAGAAAGGTCGATGTGGAGAACAGAGAAGAGTCTGGAACCTTCAACCCTGTGCGACACAACAGCATTGAAGATCAACCCGATAATGAGCATTCATCAATCCAAGTATTATCCCAGACACTTAAGTTATGCTATGCTTTGTTTGTTTATCTATAGTTTCTGAAGACAAAGTCAGTCCTCTAGATCAAAGAGAAGGAGATTCACAAGCCAGTGGATTGAGTGAGTCTGGACAACCAAAACCTGTGCGACGGAACAGCCTTGAGAATATATATCCTAATTGTAAGTTCATCATCAGTAAGAACTCAAAACACTAAAGAGCAAGTTATGCTATGCCTTGTTTTATCTTGTAGTGTCTAAAGGCAAAGACAAACTTCTAAATGAATGAGACGGAGAGATGAAGAGCAGTCCAGAACATTCCCAATCCAGTGGACTGAGTGAGTCTGGCGACACATAACCTGTACGACAAGACAGCAAAGACTTCGCTGGAGAAAGAATACATACTAAAAATCTTTGTTTTGATACAAACACAGAAATCTGACTTGTTTCTTAGCTTTCTGAATATACTGCAGGTCACTGTGATTTTGCCAAGTAAGACTAGATAAATAGTTATAACCTTATTCCAAACTCCAGACCCTAAACATGAACTACCCCTAAAATCAGAAGACTAGAGGACACGCCCATAACCCCAACCCTAAACCTAACCTTTTCCCCATTCCTAAAATCTGACTGGTTAAAAGGAACAGGGTCCCCATCCACCTTGACCAATGTTGTTTTTCATGACTAGAAAACTAGAAAGATTTACTAGAAGAATGCCAACCCCATATATCTGTGGAACACAAAAGAAGATGTTAGAGAGAATGTTCTCCACCTTTTTCCTGAGAGTCTCACTGGGGAAACGAACGTGGGTGGAAATTCCACCAGAAGCCGTTCTATAGCTTTACCTAGCGCTAGTTGCAGTCATTTAAGACCATATTTATGTAACGGGAGCTAGCTGGTAGATCAGAGGCTGTAGCCTTTAGCCTCCTTGTTAGCGCACCCACCTCCCATGCCGGAGACGCCGGTTCGAGTCCTGTTCGGAGCGGGGCGAATGGTGTCGTGACCCGGATGAGAGTGAGGTTTAGGTGGGTGAGTGTAATGGGAGCCATCTGGTAGATAGTTGTGCAATGTGTATAAACCTCACTCTCCTGACCTCAAGAGATGTACTAGCTACTGACGCTAGAGCCTTTAGCCTCCTTGTTAGCGCACCCACCTCCCATGCCGGAGACGCCGGTTCGAGTCCTGTTCGGAGCGGGGCGAATGGTGTCGTGACCCGGATGAGAGTGAGGTTTAGGTGGGTGAGTGTAATGGGAGCCATCTGGTAGATAGCTGTGCAATGTGTATAAACCTCACTCTCCTGACCTCAAGAGATGCACTAGCTACTGACGCTAGAGCCTTTAGCCTCCTTGTTAGCGCACCCACCTCCCACGCCGGAGACCCCAGTTCGAGTCCCGTTCGGAGTGGGGTGAACAGGGCTGGTTACATTTACAGCTGGTAATAAGACGTGTTTCGGACGATCCGATTGCAAATGGTCAGTGCTAAATATAGTTGTTAACGGGGTGCAAAATGTATTGTGATCACAAAAATCACATACAGAGGTAGTCAAAAACCACATTGCATTTGAGGTTTGCCGTCCCGGACGGCAGCGAAGCACCACCGGTGAATGGGGTTTTACAGTCTGTATTGCCAGTTTGAGCAATGGTTTTTGGTAAAATGGTCACATTTTTATGGTCAATATTTATCAGTGTTTATATTGTGGTTATAGACTTTCACTGGTATTTGTAAGGTTGTAGGAACAAACCCTATAAGGGGTAATCTGCGAACTATCGCGATTGTGTCCTTAAGCCAGGCACTAAACTTCTTTGGCGAATGTTCTTTGTCGATTTGGATTAAAGCATCAATCTTAGAATCTTAGAGTGGAGTTACAGTCTCCTCCCCAGAGAGGCAACACTGAGCACTCACAGGAGAACAGAGCAGCTACACTTGAGTAAACAGCGAGTGGGTTCGCTGTCACTATATGCATATCGCGGTGCCGTTTTGTGGTCCGTTTTGCATTACGCGTCGGCTAATTTTTGCTTATCTGGCCCATTCAGTACGTGTCGTGGCCGACCCACCAGTCCGCTCAGTTCACCTGCTGGCCAGTCCACCCCAATGTGTGTCGGCCCACCGGGAAAATGCCGGCATGCCAGATTGCCAGTCCAGCCCTGCCAGCAATGGAACATGTTGACAATTGCATTTCAGACCATACATACAGCAGAAAACCGATGGAGTGTGTACTCCGGGTAGGGAAGGAGGTATTGCCCCAATTGAAGGAGTTCAAGTACCTCGGGGTCTTGTTCACGAGTGAGGGGACAATGGAGCGGGAGGTTGGCCGGAGAATCGGCGGTATTGCACTCACTCGCAAAGCTCTTGATCTTCCGGTCAATTTTCGTTCCTGCCCTCACCTATGGTCATGAAGGTTGGGTCATGACCGAAAGAACTAGGTCGCGAGTACAAGCGGCCAAAATGGGTTTCCTCAGAAGGGTGGCGGGCTTCTCCCTTAGAGATAGGGTGAGGAGCTCGGAGTAGAGCCGCTGCTCCTTTGCGTCGAAAGAAGCAAGTTGGGGTGGTTTGGGCATCTGGTAAGGATGCCCCCTGGGCACCTCCCTAAAGAGGTGTTTCAGGCACGTCCAGCTGGGAGGAGGCCTCGTGGAAGAGATTACATCACCACACTGGCCTGGGAATGCCTCGGGGTCCCCCAGTCAGAGCTGGTTAATGTGGCTCGGATTAGGGAAGTTTGGGGCCCCCTGCTGGAGCTGCTGCCCACGCGACCCGACTTCGGATAAGCGGTTGAAGGATGGATGTATGGATGGACCATACATGGACCAGCGATTTTTCTCATGCACAGTAAGGCGTTTTCAGAGATTTCATACGAAAACATTGTTTTCAAATGAATCCGGACATAGCCTCAATTTCATCTTTCGTTAAAAATAACGAAGCCTTTTTTCCCCCACAATTTTTTACTATATGAAACTTTTTCACTATACTCAAATGTATTTATTTTTTGTGAATGAACAGTGTGAAAAAAATGACAACTTCGCCCACTTTTTGGAAGCCAGTTGAATGTTGCTATAAAACTGGATTACTATTATTTTTAGGATTACATTTGTTTCATAATTTATATTTCTGTCCTATTTACATCACCTAGAGCTTTTATTTTGACAGAACCTTTCAAAGAAATTCAATCGTCTTCTTTAAACCAAATATCTACATATTTGCAGATGATATATGATAGAAGTTGTATTGCTATCATTAGACAAGACAATAAATAGCTTTAAAACATCAGTACTGTATGTTCAGTATCAGTCAGTTGCTGACCTTTTAAATAAATAAAATAAAAATACAATAAATAGCTAAATAAGCATCAGTACTTTGTTTAATATAAATCCAATGCTGACTATCAAAATAAAGAATTCATTAAAATAAAATAAATAACTAAATAAACATCAGTACTGTTTAGTATCAGTCAAATGCTGACTACTTTAATACTGTCAGTCAGATATAGACAGATTGTAAAACAAGAAGCGTTTACACCTGCCGAGACAAGACATAATCAACGTTAGCAGTGTTACATCGTATCCTGCTATACAAGTTCAGGGGAAACTTTCAACGGTGCAAAACCAAACTATTAAATATTACATTTTATAGGAGGCACCAAACTGTGAATCCTGAACAAAACCATTTGATGAATGTTTACACATTAGCTTCCACTCAACTGACAATCAATGAAAGTAGCTGCATGGATGAAAGAGCAAAAGATGAACTTTATTTACTTTCCAGCATTGGTAACAATGTTGTGTGAAATTAACACTCAACATACACAATCCACCACCGCACCGGTTCAATATGCTACATTACTGACTGCACTGACTATAGCAGCTAACAGCTAACAGACATGAGTGACATGGTTATCAGGGACAGGGTTAACGTTATATTAGTTATATTGAACAGGGAAAATGATGGGGTCATTGTTTATTAACTTTCCAGGATGTATTTCACGAACTAGTTAGCAACTTGCCGAGAAGACACCGCTTAACATCACCCTGTCAGCAGAACAGCTCAGAGTCGGACAAACTATGTTATGACACCAATTCTAAAGCATTATTTTCTGCATTATCTCTTTTGAAATAAAAGTTTGCATGTCGGTAAACATATACGGCCATACCGATATATCGGTGAAAGGCTAATATCGGCCGATAATATTGTCCGACCGATCGGTTTTTGCTCAAACCGCTACATAATATTGCCATATTTGCATATATAATAAAGCCAGAGGTCAGGTTCCTCTAAAGGTTTTTCCTCTTAACTAACATTGAAAGGAGTTTTGAGTCACCTTCAGCTTGTTACTGGGGGCTTTAAGACATTAAGGCATGATTTTAAATGAAGCTGCTTTGAAGCAGTGTGTATTGTGAAAAGTGCTATCCAAATAAAAATGACTTGAATGTAGACAAACTAATTTTTCTCAAGAAAAACATGAAAAATGTGAGTTCATGTGAGTTTTGTTAATAATGCAGTGCTGTTGTTTAAGTTACATTATTATAGAGCTTCTGCCTTTTGGTGCCAATGTCAGACACTATTGTATCATTTAAGATTTAAAATAAATTAAAAACTATTATTTAAAATGAATTTATAATGAATCCTTGAATATGTGCAACATTTGCGGGCACTGTTGAATTGTGTTGAATTGAATAGTGAAATGTGTGTATTGTTACATACCAAGGATTTATGTAATTAAATTGTACATGCAGCATTTTTAACAAAAATAAATAAATCTTGTGCATTTTATTCACAAACATACTCAAAGATTCATCAATGTGAGACTAATGGCACCATCTAGTGAAAAGCATCCAGTATTACACAGGAACATTCACAACCACAACACAACAAAATGCACTACACAAAACATCAGGAACAAATGCTCTGGTCACCACTAGACATCTGACTACTAGCCTGCTCAACAGAGCTTTGGACAAACACAACACTGTCTTGAATTTGCATTTACGTTTATGCATTTGGCAGATGCTTTTATCCAAAGTGACTTACAGTGCCCTTATTACAGAGACAATCCCCCCAGAGCAACCTGGAGTTAAGTGTCTTGCTCAAGGACACAATGGTGGTGACTGTGGGGATCGAACCAGCAACCTCCCGATTACCAGATTACCAGTTATGTGCTTTAGACCACTACACCACCACCACTCCAATATTTTTTCTCAGACCCATTAAAACCTCCCATTAAAAACATATAGTTGATATAAATGTATTAATATTTATATTGATGAAGGAAATATAATTATGCCGTGATGTTTTAAGGTAATTGTAATTTTTAGGGAATACCCACTGACTCAAGATCACACACACTTTTCACTCTCATTACATCACTGCTCCAGGAAGTCACTTGCTATCTGCATCTGGTCACTTCCTGTTCTTATCCCTTATTTAAGCTGGTCAGGTGGCATCACGGTGAAATCGTTCCAGATCATTAATTTAACATTGATATAAGTTGAAAAATGTGCCTATGGTGGGTAAAGGACCATCTAAAAAGTCCACAAATGCTGGTAAAACTGTGGATTTATTTCTATGTAAATGTTCAATAAGATCAAACGATGAGTCATAAAGACAAGAACAGGTGAAGGAAGAAAAAGAAATACATATAAACCAACTAAAATATATACATAAATAATATAAAGGAGACAAATAAACAAAAAGATAAAAATAAATGTTTTTTTACATATAAAAAAAAAAAGTCAGGGGTCAGGAAAGTTCTCATTTCAGCATATATGAAAGGGTATATGATTGAGTATTGATGCTGACTATCACACCTGGAGTCGCGAGTTTGAATCCAGGGTGTGCTGAGTGACTCCAGTCAGGTCTCCTAAGCAACCAAATTGGGCCGGTTGCTAGGGAGGGTAGAGTCAAGTCAATTTTATTTGTCACATGGGGTAACCAAATTGGCCCAGTTGCTAGGGAGGGTAGAGTCACATGGGGTAACCAAATTGGCCCGGTTGCTAGGGAGGGTAGAGTCACATGGGGTAACCAAATTGGGCCGCTTGCTAGGGAGGGTAGAGTCACATGGGGTAACCAAATTGGGTCGGTTCCTAGGGAGGGTAGAGTCACATGGGGTAACCAAATTGGCCGGTTGCTAGGGAGGGTAGAGTCACATGGGGTAACCAAATTAGCCCGGTTGCTAGGGAGGGTTGAGTCACATGGGGTAACCAAATTGGGTCGGTTCCTAGGGAGGGTAGAGTCACATGGGGTAACCAAATTGGGCCGCTTGCTAGGGAGGGTAGAGTCACATGGGGTAACCAAATTAGCCCGGTTGCTAGGGAGGGTAGAGTCACATGGGGTAACCAAATTAGCCCGGTTGCTAGGGAGGGTAGAGTCACATGGGGTAACCAAATTGGGTCGGTTCCTAGGGAGGGTAGAGTCACATGGGGTAACCAAATTGGGCCGCTTGCTAGGGAGGGTAGAGTCACATGGGGTAACCAAATTGGGCCGCTTGCTAGGGAGGGTAGAGTCACATGGGGTAACCTCCTCATGGTCGTGATTAGGGGTTCTTGTTCTCAATGCGGCGTGTGGTGAGTTGTGTGTGGATCATGGAGAGTAGCATGAGAATAAAGTAGCTTTTCCATCCTGTGTGTTCACGAGAACAAAAAGGTCACTTCTGGGTAAATTGGCGTAAGTAGAAGCATCTCTGAACTTTCATTCAGTAGTCAGAATCATGCATAGTCACCTTGAGGAAGATTTTGACCTATAAAGGTGATTATGTCATTGACTAATGACTAAAATCAAATAAACACTCAGCTGAAAATTCAGAGATGAGTATCAGTTACTGTGAAAAATAAACTGCTTTATCAACAGGATCAAATAACAGAGTCAAGCTTAACGCTTAAAACAAGCACCTTTTACCATGACTAAACAAACTCAGGAACATAATCAACTTCACTGATACACTGTTTTTCATTATATAATGTTTAAAAAGGGAAATCCTCTTCATTCTCAACAGTAAAACATTAGTCATAGTGTGAGAGAAAATAGAAGTTCCATTCTTTGTTACAATGCTGCGATCACATCTCTAAGAATCTGACACCACGTTTGATGTTTTTCCCAAACACTTGATGTTGGTAACCAAAGATTGCAGAATGTTTTTTATTTTGAAATGACTTCAATTCATGGAATCAGATCAGAACTGCTGTATATGTAGGGAAGACTGGGGCTAGTTGCATCTAGTCCAAAAGTGTCTAAAATAAGGAGGATGTTTTTGT
>JAVLUX010000001.1:41686404-41688904 GCA_032164185.1 Moxostoma hubbsi
GTTAAAACGTGTGTATTTTTGGAGCTGTTAAGTTGTTTAAATCGTAATTTTAGGGTGTTAGGTGTTACAGCCTACGTCGTCATGGCAACTAAGTTGTAAAATTGGATATACCTTTAAACAGAAAATGTGAGTAATCAATTTTAATACACTATAAACATGTTAGTTTGCATGTTGTTCACATAACAAAACATAGAAACAGCGAGTCTTCTAACGTTTACAGATTGGCCCCATTCACTTCCATTATAAGCGCCTCACTGTCACCCCGATATGTGCTTTTTATTATTTAAAATAAAGGAGGGACGAGTTGAAATGAATTGCTGTGGTGCTTATTATGCCACAAATGCTGTCACTTGAGCTTAACTTGTTTTAAACCAGGAATATCCCTTTATATTGAGCTTATAAACCTGCATGTGCATTCTTAAAGGGACAGTACACCAATAAAAATGTAATCATTGAAAGTGGATGGTGACTGAGGCTGTCATACAGAAAGTAAGTCAATGGGGTTTGGAACTGGATAGAAAGTGGCAGTGGTAGCATTGTGGGTAAAATATCTGTTGGTCAAAAGCCGAGAGGTGTGACAACTGGAATTTACTTTCACTAATCTACCACAGTGCGAGTCACTAAACCCTGTTTATTTAATCACGTGGGTGTTATTTCACTTTAAACCAAAGGGTATTTTTTATTTCATCTCATTCAGTCTTTAATTTTTCCCCATGTGAGATGAACTTTAGTAATCCGGGGAAATCAAGTGTAAAGTCACAAGTTTCCTGCTCGTGCACTGTTAACTATTGCACAATAAATCTTCCCAGCAGCACAATGAACTGACTGTAATTCATTCCTTTCAGCATGACTGTTTATAAGATGTGATATGTGTGATAGTATTATGATCCAAACGTGTGATCAGGAAGCCACTCAATACTAGACTGGTAACTTTCATGTTGTCTTGACAAAGTCTCCTGTGAAATGTGAACGCTAATAAAAAAAAACGTTGAAGGTTACAGATAGATTGAGTATCTCAGCGAGTATTGATGCTAACTAGCACCCATGGAGTCGTGAGTTTGAATCCAGGGCGTGCTGAGTGACTCCAGTCAGGTCTCCTTAGCAACCAAATTGGGCCGGTTGCTAGGGAGGGTAGAGTCACATGGGGTAACCTCCTTGTGGTCGCTATAATGTGGTTCTCACTCTCGGTGGGGCGTGTGGTGAGTTGTGCGTGGAGAATAGCGTGAAGCTACGTCGCCATGGTAACGTGCTCAACATGCCACGTCATAAGATGCGCGGATCGACGGTCTCAGACGCGGAGGCAACTGAGATTCGTCCTCCGCCACCCGGATTGAGGCGAGTCACTAACCCTAAAACGACTGTAAAAGGGACGATTTAAACAACTTTATAGCTCAAATAATACACACGTTTTAGGAGAATAATGCTTCAAATTTCTGCTTTTAAACCCTCAAAAAATGGTCAACTCATGCTGTTAATCCAATACAAATTAAATAAACAAATATTAGCCAATTAATCAGCCCGGCAGATATATTGGTCTGTCACATGACTAAATGTATGTTCATTAAATTCTGTTTTCAAAACAAACACCTCCAGTGAACAGTTTGGATACGATCTGTGTAACGTCGTCAAAAACGTAAATAGGCTAATAAAAATACATGCACAAACGGAAGTTTGGGAACTCTGACGTTTTTTACAGATATGGTGTTGGCTATAAAACTGGAAATTGGTGTAAGTGGGAAATGGGAAACATGAGTAAGGCAAAGAGGATAATCTTAATTTAGAGAGATACAAATCTTTCCGAGGATGAATTGAGGAAGTATTTCACAGTAAGTTGCTTTTCATAACAATGTCTGTCAAATGAATAGGTGTTTTATCCCACAGGTGAATCACTTTGCAGAATCATTTAAACACACACACACACACACACACACACACACACACACACACACACACACACACACACACTCATTCACGCGCACGCACACACTCACGCGCACACACACACACACACACACACACACACACACACACTGATATCTAATGATGACTCTTACAGTATGTTATACTGGAATACGCTGTGTAATTGTTATTCATGCAGATTTCATTGGTTCGACATTTACAGTAAACATTAAACAGGAAGTGATTTAGCTGATTCACTGTGTATCATGATATCTATCAGCCGACCTGCTAAAATGTACAGAAACACCCAAATGTGAAACTTCATAAGCAGCTCAGTTTGGCTTGTTTGGTGATGTGAGACGGATGTGTGTTTAACTGCAGGGTTCAATGAGGGGGACGCTGGTTTTCATCTGTCAGGCTGTGCTGTGGACTGCCGCTTCAGGTATGTCTGATGTAAATAACATGTTTGCTGTTGAAATGGTCAAATATGAATCCATAATTGATTTTTATTTGCATGCCCCATTTCTCCCATCAGCCCTGTTTACAGCGGTGGCAGAGGAGAGCGCGTACGAGGCAGAGCTACACGGCGACATCAGACTAG